>BQKZ01003543.1:60136-72093 GCA_036244855.1 Temnopleurus reevesii
ATAGACTTACGATAAATATTTATCGTAAGTTTTATTGCATCTTTTATGTTACAGGCCCCTGGACTGGTATCTTATTATAACTTGTTGTTTTTAAGAATCCGTTTCAGCCAATGAAGACATTTTCCTTAAATAGTCAAAAGGTTCAATAGATAAAAGGTTGAATGAATAAATGTACCAGCAAACCTGTATTTATCGACGGAAAAAAAGTTTCTTTTGGTTCAATGTATGAAAAGAGGAGTTTTAAAACATAAGATTTAAAAAAAACTTCTAGCCCGGAGAAGTGCATGACATAAGTCATGTCACGTGACCAAAGTTTGCTGATTTGCATGAAAGTCACTGTCGAGTGATATGATTGATATATTCATAAATTTCTTATATACTGTACGATTTATTTCAAACTATATTTAACTGTTCGTCTGATTTGTCTGCTTTTAATCATGGAAATATTTCTTTTCTGGCCTAGACCAAGTCTTTATATAATGATGAATACATTACTTTATTTCTAGAATATGAATTCTAAGTTTCCGTTTAAAAAATCTCTTGTCGATGTTCTTTTCAATTTAGTTGTTATCCTTAAAATATTTGTCTGTTAGTTCAATGTAAAATTGTGATTTAAAGAATAGGATTACTAAGTTGTGAACATTTTAATGAAATACTTTATAACAAAAGTCCATGTGCAATTACTGCAACAGTTCTAATATAAATGTAGAGTGCAACGAATTAGTACTTTCATATGTGAAGATTTTAATATTTATGAATGTGAAATTTGATATGTAAAATGTTGAAGTAAATCAAAATAATTATATAGGCAGATATGAAAATAAACTTTTTCATGCCAATATACATCCATTGATGAACTCACAAATTTGTACTGTATTTCGAGTCTCATTATACATACTATGTAGAATTTTAACTCAACACAATCACCACAATGAATTACTGATCTCAATAATTGCACCCAGCTGACTAAATATCAGGCATATGTATACTCACACAGTGATCAAACGTTCGGCTTGTGCTCTAGGAGCGTACACAGAACGTCATTCCACCGTATGACCTGCGTCCTTGTGCGTCTAGGGAGCGTTTTTAATTTTCAAAAACGCTGGGCCGACGCAGACTAAAAAAATGTTAAGGTGTGAGTCGGCGCCTACCGATCGTCTGATCTATCTTTGTTATACATCCTCTTCTTCTCCGTCTTTTTCTATCATCTTCTTCCTTTCTTTATCTTCTCTTCATCTTGTTCTTCTCCTTTCATTCTTTTTCTTCTTCTTCTTTTCTTCTTCTTCAACTCGTTCTCCTATTCCTTCTTCTCCTTCTTCTTCTTCTTCCTATTCTCCTCCTTACTATACCTTATTAAAATGGTTGTCAAACCTTTAACCATTGGTTTAACATCAAGCATTAAAAGTGAACAAACAATTGGTACAGAGGACACCAAACTGCACTCGCTATACAAACCGGATTGTAGCTGCATACATTTTAAGTACAAATAGTCGACAAGCTCTTTTAAGGCCGACTCACACATTTGCGTTTTAGCCTGCGTCGGCCCAGGGTTTTTGAAAATTAAAAACAATCACTGGACTAAAAAAGACGGTGTACTGACGTTCGGCGTAAAATTGAGCGTACGCCTAACGTCAGTCCACCGTCTGATCAGCGTATACTGTGCGCTCGGGGAGCGTTTTTAATTTTCAAAAACGCTGGGCTGACGTAGAATAAAACGAAAAGGTGTGATCTTCACTTTGATAGACATCTTTGATTCAAGACTGTTTCATTTCTTTTACTCGGTGAAAACTGCAAGAAACAAAATGATAGACAAAAAGATCTCTTTCCGGGGCAAATAGACCAATTTCGTAATGTTAGTCAAGTTTGCCCAAAGACAAACTGTACTGCATTAAACATGCTTAATGTTAGAAAATAATGAGAGTACAATTGTCAGTATGCTGTTTGCATATATCAACGTTGCTAGGTCGGGCAAACCGCATATTTCCAACAACCTATACCATAAGTGCGCATTCCTTCTATAAAGCCTGCGTCACACTTTTGCGTTTTTAGCCTGCGTCGGCCCAGCGTTTTTGGAAGTTAAAAACGCTCCCTTGACACACAAAGACGCATGTCATGCGGTGGACTGACGCTTGTCGTACGCTCGTTGAGCGCAAGCCGAACGTCAGTCCCAGGCCCGTAANGAGGACACCAAACTGCACTCGCTATACAAACCGGATTGTAGCTGCATACATTTTAAGTACAAATAGTCGACAAGCTCTTTTAAGGCCGACTCACATATTTGCGTTCTAGCCTGCGTCGGCCCAGGGTTTTTGAAAATTAATTAAAAACAATCTCTGGACTCATCAATGCTCACAAAGACGGTGTACTGACGTTCGGCGTAAAATTGAACATACGCCTAACGTCAGTCCACTGTCTGATCAGCGTATAATGTGCGCTCGGGGAGCGTTTTTAATTTTCAAAAACGCTGGGCTGACG
The DNA here is from genome assembly GCA_036244855.1 of Temnopleurus reevesii. Lineage (NCBI taxonomy): Eukaryota > Metazoa > Echinodermata > Echinoidea > Temnopleuroida > Temnopleuridae > Temnopleurus > Temnopleurus reevesii. The sequence goes on from BQKZ01003543.1 coordinate 62,612, forward strand.
TATACTAAAACGAAAAGGTGTGATCTTCACTTTGATAGACAGCTTTGATGCAAGACTGTTTCATTCCTTTTACTCGGTGAAAACTGCAAGAAACATTGATAGACAAAAAATCTCTAGACCAGACTCGTAATGTATTCAAATTTAGTCAAGTTTGCCCAAAGACAAACTGTACTGCACTAAACATGCTTAATGTTAGTAACAAAAAATATGGAGAGTACAATAGTCAGTATGTTGCTTGCATATATCAACGTTGCTAGGTCGGGCAAACCGCATATTTCCAACAACCTATACCATAAGTGCGCATTCCTTCTATAACGCCTGCGTCACACCTTTGCGTTTTTAGCCTGCGTCGGCCCCCCTTGACACACAAATACGAAGGTTATGCGGTAGACTGGCGCTCGTCGTAACGCTCGTTGAGCGCAAGCCGAACGTCAGTCCACCGTCTGATCTGCGTATACTGTCCGTCAAGGGAGCGTTTTTAGTTTCCAAAAACGCTAGGCCGACGCAGGCTAAAAACGCAAAGGTGTGACGAAGGTTTTAGATGAACAGATATTTGACAAAGAGGTGTGCATTAAATTTTGATATTTTACGAAAGTGGTCGATCTGGCAGAAATTCAAGTCATGAACATTAATAACAAACTAGGCCAATATTGCAAAATACATTATATTGCATTTCATTTTCATTACAATCAATCATGAAACTGAAAAGCTTAACCTGTTTTTGAGGTATGACTTTCATACCAGCTAAAACTGATTTTCTAAGAATCAAGTCATCAGTTTCTCGTGAATTATTGAAACACATTTATAGTTAGGTATTTGTAGAATATTCAATTTATTTTGTATGTTACTACTATTATTTTTAATATGTTTTTGTTCTTCAAAGAAATTTAAAAATACAATGATTTGATTGATTGATTGAATTGTTTAGTTATATAGCCTATGTAAAGTGACTGACACAGTAGCACCATTTAGCCGACGTAATATGCAAGACAAAATATTTAGCAAAAACATAATTGTCGTACGTCGAATATGTACGAGAACGTCTTACCTACGCTGAAACACGCAATCGTCGACAACCACAAAGTGGGACCAACCCTTTGAAGTATCGTGCTTTTATTGAATGAAGAAGATCAGATGAACACATTGTGAAAATTTGAGCAAAATCGCACAACCCGTTCAAAAGTTATGAATTTTAAAAATCGAAGAGATATGACGATCCCTATAATTATACCGCTGACGGGGATCCGTGCGACGGGCAAATTCGACGGAATCTGTGACGTCATGTCGGATAACTCCTCATTCACTCTGTAATGCTGGTCATGTGGTACATGTAAATAAGTTTAAATGTTGTTGTTTTTGTTGTTTTTCTTTTTTAACGATCTCTTTTTTTTTTGTCTTTGTGTATGTAAATATGTACATATGTTATATACGTGTTTTTATATGTTATGCTATGTATGCTGTTAAGCCTTTATATGCCCAGTTAGGGCCCAAAATGTAAGATTTATAATAAAGTTCAAAAGTCAAAGTATACCAAATTTCACATTTTCTCCCTTTTTACGGAAAATTTAATAAAATGCCAATTTTGGTTGGAGTATAGCAATTTTTAATCGATTCTGCATGTATTTTGAGAAGAATCATGTTGCAACCGTACTCTAAACTTTACATTAATCCATTTAAAAAAAATTATGTACCAAGTGAATGAGGAGTTGTCCGACATGACGTCACTGATTCCGTCGGTGTTGCCGATCGAACGGATCCGCATGAGCGGCAGTGATCGTCAAAGCTCTGTGACTTTGATAAGTCTAACTTTTGAACGGGTTGTCCGATTTTGCTCAAATTTTCACAGTTTGTTCATCTGATTTTTCTTCATTCAATGAGAGCATGTAAATTCACGGGGTTGGTGCCCCTATAACAAACATTACTTAAGGGTCGAACTACATTTGGTAAGGTCGAACAAATTTTGTGTCTGCAAAGGACACGAATGTCGAACTACCTTTGGCGTTTTAGACGTATGAAAATCTTTTCCAAACTTATGCGGTGAACATTGGCCGTATAATTACATAGCATATTCATAACGATATTGGACATATGCATAGCGTTTTATAGAACGATTTGATGACTTATGAATAGCGTATTCGACAAATGTTTAGCGTACCTTCAGTGTTCACGACTTATGCAGAACGATATATTTTATTCACAAGGCATTCATAACGTATGGTGCTGTCACATTAATTCGCGCATCATATTAATTCGTACATCTTATGAATTTCTACAAAATCGATGAAATATTGCAAATCTAACATCACCATCGTAAAGAGCGTTGTTTATTTGCCTAAATTGGAAATTTTCTTAGCAAAAGGACCAAAAACAATGAANAGAGGACACCAAACTGCACTCGCTATACAAACCGGATTGTAGCTGCATACATTTTAAGTACAAATAGTCGACAAGCTCTTTTAAGGCCGACTCACATATTTGCGTTCTAGCCTGCGTCGGCCCAGGGTTTTTGAAAATTAATTAAAAACAATCTCTGGACTCATCAATGCTCACAAAGACGGTGTACTGACGTTCGGCGTAAAATTGAACATACGCCTAACGTCAGTCCACTGTCTGATCAGCGTATAATGTGCGCTCGGGGAGCGTTTTTAATTTTCAAAAACGCTGGGCTGACGTATACTAAAACGAAAAGGTGTGATCTTCACTTTGATAGACAGCTTTGATGCAAGACTGTTTCATTCCTTTTACTCGGTGAAAACTGCAAGAAACATTGATAGACAAAAAATCTCTAGACCAGACTCGTAATGTATTCAAATTTAGTCAAGTTTGCCCAAAGACAAACTGTACTGCACTAAACATGCTTAATGTTAGTAACAAAAAATATGGAGAGTACAATAGTCAGTATGTTGCTTGCATATATCAACGTTGCTAGGTCGGGCAAACCGCATATTTCCAACAACCTATACCATAAGTGCGCATTCCTTCTATAACGCCTGCGTCACACCTTTGCGTTTTTAGCCTGCGTCGGCCCCCCTTGACACACAAATACGAAGGTTATGCGGTAGACTGGCGCTCGTCGTAACGCTCGTTGAGCGCAAGCCGAACGTCAGTCCACCGTCTGATCTGCGTATACTGTCCGTCAAGGGAGCGTTTTTAGTTTCCAAAAACGCTAGGCCGACGCAGGCTAAAAACGCAAAGGTGTGACGAAGGTTTTAGATGAACAGATATTTGACAAAGAGGTGTGCATTAAATTTTGATATTTTACGAAAGTGGTCGATCTGGCAGAAATTCAAGTCATGAACATTAATAACAAACTAGGCCAATATTGCAAAATACATTATATTGCATTTCATTTTCATTACAATCAATCATGAAACTGAAAAGCTTAACCTGTTTTTGAGGTATGACTTTCATACCAGCTAAAGCTAGTTTTCTAAGAATCAAGTGATCAGTTTCCCGTGATTTATTGAAACACATTTATAGTTAGGTATTTATAGAATTGTTTAATCGTATAGCCTATGTAAAGGGACTGACACAGTAGCACCTTTTAGCTGACGTATGCCAGACAACGAGTACGTCTTAAGGCTGACTCACACCATTGTGTTTTTAGCCTGCGTCGAACCAGCGTTTTTTTTTTTAATTAAAAACGCTCCCTGGACGCACAGCATACGCAGATCAGACGATGGACTGACGTTAGTCTTGCGCTCAACGAGCGTACGCCAGGCGTCAGTCCACCGTGTGACATGCGTCTTTGTCCGTCAATGGTGAGTCGGTATTTACCTACGCTGCAATGGTTAACAACCATTAGCAAACTTTACTTGAGGTTCGAACTACATTTGGTAGGGTCAGACTAATGTTGTGTCTGCAAAGGAGACAAATGTCGAACTACCTTTGGCGTTTTAGGCGTATGAAAATCTTTTCCAAACTAACTTTGGCCGTATATAAAGAGCATACTCATAACGATATATTTTTCACAACGCATTCATAACGTACATACGTCGCTCATAATAATGCGTTGTGAAAAACATAAATGATCACAACATATTTCGCCTTATGTACGAATAACGTTTATAAATGTGTGTCGACGAGTGTGCAACGTCCTTATAACGAATGCAGAACGTACTCAAAAATTTCCTACGTACTCGACGTATGACGATGGAATATTTTAACGTGCTCATTACCAGTGCAAAACGTGTCCATACCGTATTCGGCATACTCCACGTATGACGACGTTCGCCAGCATTTTCAACAAATACGTCGCGCATACGCTACACACAATGCTGTTTCGAACGTCGATGATAATTTATTAACGTAGGAGACACGCTAAGCACGCATGTTATAGATACGTTATGCATAAAACGCTAAGAATTTGTATATATTTCAAACAGGGTTCTATATCAAGTTTATATGCGTCGCATGCCCCCACCCAGGATTTTGATAGCCGGAGGCTGCATGAGCTCAAATGTGGCGCCCCGGGGCCTGAGCAGGGGCCTGTAACATAAAAGAGATACAATAAATCTTGCAATTAATTGCATCTCTTCGGTACACATTTTGCCATAGACTTACGATAAATATTTATTGCAAGTTTAATTGCATCTTTTATGTTACAGGCCCCTGGACTGACAAGCAAAAGAAAAAAAACATACTGTATTGCCACTATCGGCGAATTTGGCGCCCGTAGCTCTGACACGGGAGGGGGGCTCATGCCCTCAAAGCCTCCCCCCCCCCCCCCCCCCCACGGTGCGCACATGCGTCGCCATGCGTCTGCTAAAACGCCCAAGTGCAGGAAGTGTGACCGGGATTTATAAGTCTATCTCCCACTGCTCACATCATGCTAATGGAAGAATCTTTATTCAAACCTTTCCTTTTACTTGATTATATATGAATCGAATCCTCAACTACTTAGATCCAGCTTCGAAACTATCTGATTTCTTTGAATTTAACATGGATCTGTTTTGATTGATAACGGGCAACGTAGCATGGTATGCTTGGATTGACTTAAATTTCAATCAAGTGATTCTTATTACCATAACACTAGGAAATGGTGAACTATTCTAAATAATATAATCAGGTAGATGATGATTCAAATTCCTGGTTTAATTATAGAATTGAATTGCGTTATATATCTAAAAATTTATCATCAAAATCCGCCTCTATTTTTTGAAATAAATCTTTAAATATTTGTAATCAATTATAGATTTCACAAATTTCACAACCTAGTGCAAAGACTGTTTGCGCGAATTTACTAGAGATTTGTTCACAGAACCATACAGACACGTATCTATAGGATTGGGAGGGTGTTGGCTAAGAATAGCCCGAATATTTGAATTGAATTGACTTGAATTTGAATTTATTTTCCACTTTAAATATACATTATATGTGCAAGATTCAATATAAAAAAAAGTATTCCCAAACTTACTTTATTAATTCTTGGGGTGTTTTTTTAACATGCAATAGTCATTTTGCAAATTAACAAACAATGATTAACACAGAGAAAGGACATATTAATCACAGCATATATGATATTTATAGAAAAGAAAAACAGATTGGAAGACATACTAAAAAAAGCAATACTGATAGATTAGATATAAAGAAGTCTAATGCGCTTAATGTATTTCATTCATCGAACAAACCCATTGTTTGAATTATGCATAATATATGTACATATTCGTTCATTGAAAGTAAAAACATGATCAGCATTGAACTGTTTCGCATTTTGGTCCTCTTTGGGCATTATTATACAACAATCAGAATAATGAAATAGCAGAACAACAAAAGTACAGTGAAATTTAGGTATGATAGTAAATAAAGATAGGCAAAGAACATTGTTAGAAACAAGTCTAATATTCACCTTGTAACACTTGGGTGTAATATTGCTCATTTTCTTCAGTGTGCGTGATTTTACAAAATATTCTTACATTTCAGTATCTGTAGGCCGCACACCACTAATTATATTCCCATTGACTCATGTGTAAAAAAGTAAAAAGGAAAAAAAATCATCAGAAATAAGTGATCGGAACAGTAACATTCAGACTTGAAGTGTTGGTAGATCATCTTATTTCCTTCATCTCCATGAAATATGAAGGATGGTCTTTAAGCTCATTCTCTCAGAAAAGGGTCTGAAAATTAAACTACCTATAAATTGGCTGGGACCATGTCGGGATATGGAGTTTTGCACAAGACTGAAAAAATGGCCCTAAAATCCCATCTGAACCAATTCCTGGCATCGCATGGGACTCATCCAAACCAACAATAGTTCATTTTAATGCTCATATGAAAGGTATTGCTGGAATATCTGTCATTTATTTATATTATTATTTCTTTTAATTATAACGATATCACCTGACCAACAATGATCACCTGACATAATTAGTTGTGTGCGGTCTGTACTGAGCTGATTGCTGCTTTCGACCGATGTACTGAGTTATATAAGACATTAAACATATAGACTCCGTATACGTGGACGGTGGCAATACCTCAAAGTATATATCAGCTCATGGTTAATGACAGTTCTAATATCCTAGTCATCTGACTTGGAATGAAGCAATAATTCATGGCGAGGGTTCGAATCCCCCAACTGCTACATTTTAGATATGATTTTGTAAAATAAGGAACCTTTATGATGAAGGAAAGCAAGCAAAAAGGTGAAATAGAAAGTTTCAACCGTTTTTCTTTGTGTGAGTAAACAAAACAACATACAAAACAGATTCGAACCTATGTTATCAGCAGGTGTATTGAAGTATTTTTGCATGGACATATAGGCTTAATTTTTGTGTCTGCAAAGAACACGAATGTCCACTAAATATGACAAAGTTCATGATGCGAGAACATATGCATTTTAACTTTGTAAGAGCTAGAGCGATTTTGGTGACAATTATTGTCATCAAAGTTGAAGGATAATACAAGAAAATAAAACAGATGCGGAATAAGGATTTCCTGATGATGGGCGGCGGAGTGGTGGCTAAAGCCTCAACTCGCAAAAAAAAATTAAATGAAACTTGCATGAATATCAATATTTTTCAGTTCTTTTGATAAACTCAAATATATACATAGCCATAAATAATAATGGTAATATGACAAAAGAAATGAAAAAATAGAGGCCAGAAAGGAAGCGATGCTTGTTTAGAAGGCTAGGCCCTAATAACTTACATTAATATATACATATTATACACATAAACATAAACAAATTATCACATTGTAATTACAGATATAAACATATATTACAGAAATAAACAACAGAAGACAGGACAGTCGAGCAAACGAAAACAGGAGAGAAAAAAACCCAAAGAAAACAAAAACAATGTGGGAGCAGTAATTGTACTCAATTGTACTCAACTAAAATGAAATATCAGTCATTTCTAGAAAACTCCAAGCAAGCAAGAAATCAAAGGGAGGTGAGAGATTGCTTGCTTGTAAAATTTATGATTATTTATTTCAATTCAATTCAATTTTCAATTCAATTCAATTCAATTCAATTTCAATTCAATTCAAATTTTATTCCATATTCAAATAGATAAAAACACACATAAAGTATTTACAACAAAAACATCAAAAACAAAATATTATACAAGACAAGTATAAATATCAGAGTCACTTTTAGTTTTGCATTTTCATGATATAAGAAAGAGAAAGAAAGTTTAGGGTGAATATGGTAGGGGAAAAACCAAAAGCCAAAAGAGGCTTATCTAGGGTTTCCCCCCAAGGATTATAGAAGTAAGAGGAGAAGAGGGAGAAAAATAGAAAAACAGATACAGAGGAAGAGGAAGAAAGAGAGACTACCAGAGAATTAAGGAACTATATAACTGTACATGCTTTTATATTTAGTATTTAGGCGTTTATGCATCTTCAAGCATTAAATGGTGTCTGTATTTCCGTTTAAATGATGATAAAGTATGACAGTGTATGAGTTGATCGGATATGGCCTTACTCAGAATAGGGGGTGTGTTCACCAATTGACCATCCCTAATGGTCTATAGACTCTTTGCTAATTACTTGTGTTTCAATCGATGGGGTACCATATGTCCCCCAAAAAAATGACAACGAGGCTTTCAGGATTAATAACTTTTGAAAATGAATATGAAAATAAATGCGGTTTGGCATGTCAAACATATAACTATTCACCTATATCTGGTGAAAATTTCAGGAGATTTGCTTCAGTGGTTACAAAGAAATGAAGCTTTTTGTAGCGGATGTCATAATTCCGTTCTGCACAAGTTTCCTTTATCTTTTATCTTTTAAACCCCAAAGCAGTAACATTCCTTTTGAGCAATGAGTCGTGGGAAGTTTAAATAACCATTGTGCACGTCTCTATCCTCACAAACTTGTGCAGAACGGAATTATGACATCCGATACAAAAAGCTTCATTTCTTTGTAACCACCCAAGCAAATCTCATGAAATTTTCATCTATTTTCATATTAATTTCCAAAAGTCATTAATCCTGAAAGCCCCGTGGTCATTTTTTTTTGGGACATATGGTATAATAAGCTCATCGTCAGGGACTCGAAATGTGTGACATGCATTAGCAGCATAAATCAATACCAGCAAAAGCTATTTTACTCGGAAGCCCCGGTCACATAGAGCCCCGGTCGAAGCAACACGATTCAACACGACTCTTTGTTCGCAAGCAGATAATTGTGAAGTGAACGAAGAGTCGTGTTGAATCGTGTTGCTTCCGGGGGTCTATGTGATATACAATATTCAAAACTTGATTTTTGTTTTTTACTTTAAACATTGCAGAAAGATGACGTGATCTAGAACGGTCTAGAAAGTTCAGAAGAATATTATTGCGCTGAATGCTTCCCGGATCTCCGAAGTTTGGCATTCACACCGTTTGGCCAAACTCGGTTGTTAAGCCAAACGCCACACACTAAGAAAAAAAGGGTACCAATTTGAACAGTTTGCCCCGTATAGGCGGGTTTACTAATAGATGCAAATTTTATGCATACCGATAACACAAAAGTTGTTCTTGACAACCCAAAAGCTTGCCCGAGGCTTGCCCGACATAGCAACAACTAATGTATGCAAACTGGATTCCAAGTATTGAAGTCTTATTGTTATCAACCGGTCTATGGAATACCGCGTATCTACGTTAAACTCACATAAATTTGAATATATAAGTAAACCCGCCTATTCGAAACCCTCTAAAATGTTTCTGTATTATGTCCTATATGAACGTTAGAATGGTTCTATGAAAAATCTAAAATCTTCTAAGGTGGATGAAACAAAACATTTTCTAAGGAACTTCAAATTCGGAAAAAGTATACAACCTGTCCTCTCCCCTCTTTTCTAAGCGTGTATTTCCTTCCGTCACATACTCAATGACAAGGTATATAAGCACAACGAGGAACCAGGATTTAGACATATTCCTTCCTCTTTGTATGTTTTGTCATTTCGTTGACACTCTCAATAAACCGCAGGCACGTTACCAGAGAGAACAGGTACCCCCCCCCCCCCCCCCCCCCCCCCCCCCCCACCCACACGGCCC
>BQKZ01003544.1:17854-47473 GCA_036244855.1 Temnopleurus reevesii
AAAACACGTGCCCTGAAGGAACTGAGAGACGTCTTCTAATAAGGTTGTCTATTTTTATTTGCATTATATGGGGTATATATTTTGACACTTTTTGTTAGCAGAAGTATTAAACAAGTCATGGAATATGTTAAATTTAAAGAAAGGGAAAACAATTTTGCGTTTACTAATCTGCAAGTCGAGACATTGCAATTGTACCCATTGGCGTCTTTGGCCTTTGGTACCTATGGCATAACTCAATCAAGAGTTGTTTTACTATACATAATTTATAAACCGTGTATGGTACTTTAATTTCAACAATATATATTTGTGATTTTTTTACATTTAAGGAAAAATAAGAAAAAATACTACAGGTGAATCAATGGAAAACGAACATAATTTTGCTATGTTGCAATGCTTGTGGCATGGGAGTGTATGTCTTGACAATATCTATATAAAAAGAGAGGAGCGGTAGACTTATAATAAGTGCTTAGAATGTAGCCTCCTGGTTACGTTGAAGGCCCTAAAATATATATTTGTGCTTCCTCAAAGGCACATCTGAGATGTCACTTCAATCGTGTATATACATGATTACTGTCCCTTTAACGAAGCCGTTTATAAATGTACAATACATTCTAAAGTGCATTAGTTATGAAACATATCACGCACATGGTGAGAAACTGCAACACATTTCTGGTTTTGAATACGAGTTTTTGCTAAATGAATCACCATAACATAAAGTGATATTCATTATAATAAAGTAGGTGTAATATGTGGTATACAAACAGAAAAAAAAAACACGCGCATCACATTTATTTAAGTAACTTTCTACGGCGAAAGTACTTGGACTGGTTTGGTGTTAACATGCACCATTCAACATTTCCAATTCAATTCAATAAATCTATATTTCATTCCAACATTATAATATTATAACAACGTATGCTAGATAAGAAATTAGAAAAATATGATTATATCAGTTGGATTATATATAACAATATGAAAAGTAATATAAAACAATGACATGATACCATAAACTATATGTGTATGACATTATAAAGAGAGGAGCGGTAGACTTATAAGCAGTGCTTAGAATGCAGACTCATGGTTACGTTGAAGCAATGCGTTATAATAATAACACATTGCTTATATAGCGCATATCACTGCCATTGCGTCTCTATGCGCTTAAAAAAATGAGAAAATGAGAGATGAAAAATGCCATTCAATTGGGACTACGTCATTTATAGTCATTTGCAAAGTAAATAATTTTGTTTTCTTAAAGGCACTTCTTAGCTGTCAGTCCAATCGCGTATATACATATTGTCCCTTTACCAAAGTCGTTTATAAATATACAAAATATTAAAAAAGTACATTGTATTATGAAACATATAATACAAATGGTGAGGAACTGCAACACATCTGATTGAACACATTTCGGGTTTTGAATACAATTTTTTTGTTAATAAGAATCATCATAATATGAAGTGATATCATTATAATACAAGTAGGTAGGTGTAATATGTGATATACAAACAGAAAAGAAAACATGCTCGTCATATTTATCTAAGTTACTTTCTACCGTGAAACTATTTGGACTGGTTGTCAGTTAACATGCATCATTCAACATAAATATATGTTTTATTCCAACATTATGATATTATAACAACGTATACTGACAAAAAAATTAGAAATATATGATTATATCAGTTGGATTATATAAAACAATATGAAAAGTAATATAAAACAATGACATGATACCATAAACTGTATGTCTTGACAATATCTATATAAAAAGAGAGGAGCGGTAGACTTATAAGTAGTGCATAGAATGCAGATTCCTGGTTATGTTGAAGGCCCCTAAAATTATGATAATAATAATAACACATTGTTTATATAGCAGATATCATTGCCATTGCGTCTCTATGCGCTTAAGAAATGAGAAAATGAGAGATGAAAGATGCCATTCAATTGGGACTAAGTCATTTATAGTCATTTGAAAAGATGTATATAATTTTGCTTTCTTAAAGGCACTTCTTTAGCTGTCAGTTCAATCGTGTATATACATATTGTCCCTTTAACGAAGCCGATTATAAATGTAAAAAAAAAAGGCATTAACAAGTACATTAGTTACGAAACATATCACGCAAATGGTGAGGAACTGCAACACATCTGAGTAAACACATTTCTGGTTTTGAATACGATTTTTTTGTTATATCAATCACCATAACATAGAGTGATATTCATTATAATACAAGTAGGTGTAAGTAGGTCTAATATGTGGTATACAAACATAAAAAAAAAACACGCGCGTCACATTTATGTAAGTTACTTTCTACCGTGAACTGGTGAAACTAGTTGGACTGGTATTGTGTTAACGTGCATCATTCAGCATTTCCATTCAATTCAACTGGTCTATTTTTATTCCAACAACATAATATCATAACAACGTTTGCTGACAACAATTGAAAAGAAGTATAATTATACGTATATAACAATATGAATAATAATATTAAACAATGACATAATACCATGAACAAAAAAATTATATGCACTGTAATTGGCTTCACAAACTCTGAAATAGTGGAGGGGTGAACTCACAGGGAGTGCTTATAATAACGACTCCGAAATGCAAAATGGTTACGTTCAAGGAAAAAAAAAGTATTTCGCTTTCTAAATGGCATTTCTTTATCTGCCACTTCAATCGCGTATGTACATATTGTCCCATTAGAAACCGTTTATAGATTGATAAAGCATTACGAAGTACATTATACAAAAACCATATAGAGCAAATGATGAGGCACTGAAAAATAATGGAGTAGATGAATTTATGGTTTTGAGTATGAATTATTTTTAACAATCACAACAAGTTATATTTATTATATTACAAGTAAAGAAGCGTTTTATGTTCCATACACACGCGCACCACATTCTGTGTAAGTAACTTTCTGGGTATTATGCATCTTCAGATCGAGAAACAATTCGTAAAATTGCTTATCAAAGCACGTACTTTCGCGGCTTTGAAATAATGCTTTATGTAACATTATCACAACTCTAAAACTTCTTTGACATAATTCCGTTTCTACACATGCCATATGCTAAATGCAAAGAAAGACAAAATATGAACATACTATATATATACAGGTACTTAGCAAATGAAGAGCAAATGAGAAGAATGAAAAACTGTATGTATCTTGGAATCGGCTAAGGCACCTCCAACAAACATATATCGTGTTTATTATCTCGTTGACATCAGTTGAATTTGCATTATCGTCATCATTCATTATGAAAAACTAAGAAGGTAAACTTGATGCCTGGCAAATTGAAACGACCGAAAACATTATGGATCTTGTATCTTATTAATGAAAGTAATCAATCAATACATGAACCTACTGCAGGAAGATGAAATCTTTGTAACAACCTACGTGTATTGATGTAATATCAAGCAGGTGGTATGATTGTTTACAAATATATAAATACAATGGAATACTCCATATTATATAGCATTAGTTATGTTTCAGTTGTCAACCATAAACGATATCGACCAATCACTACTTCAAAGCAAATTTCTCTGAAGAGAAGTTTATTTGTAGTCAAAATCTCGACCATGATTAGAAATATTACAAAGATCACTGGATATGTTTCAAAGCAAAGTGGACAAATACCGAACATCCTGATCAGAACGGCAAACAGCGGATCCCAAGTTAGGTCAACAAAATACAAAGCGCCTTTAAATATGTGTAATAATACACCAAATTTATATAGCGTTTAATTTAAAAAGAAATTCAAAGCACTTTACAATAACAAATACGTAAAGATTTAAAATAATAGCAAGTACAAAATAATGATAATATTAAAATGAGAATAATCAGAACATATCAAAACATATCAAAACAAGCAGAACGAAATACACAATGGAGGAAGATGTGTCAAAAATTAATTTATTGACTGTTGAAGAGAAAGATTTTTAATCTTTATTTGATATGACGTTTGCGACCGGGGTGGTGTTTCAAGATAAGACAGACTTTAAGATCGACTGGTATCTGTTCTTGTGCGTAAATAATTGATAGTACACTCATTCAGTGCAAGAACTGATGCCAGATCGATCTCAAAGTCGTTTCTCAAGTCTTTCTTATCATGATGAAACACAACCCAGACTCCCTTTGTAGCAAACATTGAATCCGATCACATAAATTGTCTGTCCTTGGTTCCCAACTTATGCGACCTGGGATCCACGATTTGGGCCCTGGTTTAATACCCTAGGTTGTGTTGCATGAAGCTGTTTGGGCATGAACGTTCAGTACGAACAAAGGGTTATTCTTTACTGCACTCAATGATAACTCCTGTCTCAGAACTGCACGTGAGGTAGGATCATAAGTCTTTTGTCGTTCGGACATCTACGAACAGCTTGTTGAAGCACAGCACTGGTCGCAGAGTTTAAGGCGCGCATGTATTGTTTTGTTGTTGGTATTGTCTTCCTTTTTGGTTACCGTTCTAAGGGAGCCACTCTGATTGTCCTCCTTCCAAAGGTTCCCGAAGATATAATATATATATATATATCTCATCAAGGTTTAGAGTGATTAGACCAAACTTGTAGATAGCTTAAATCCGTTGCAATGAAAACTGCCATCAGATTGGCATTACCGAAAATCACAAAATCTGAGGAGAATGTTATATTAACATTAACATTTCTGTAGACAAAAAAAAATATTACCTGACATTTGAAACTACAAACTGTTAAATGTAAAATTGCTTCGACATTAATTCTTCGTGAGACAAAAACTATTACGGAAATGGTCTATTCATTCTGATATAGGCTCTTCCTACATATAAAAATACGAGACAAAGTAAGTCTATATAAAATCGGTAAATGATATGTAACGAAGTACCTAATCTCTTTGGATTCCCGAGTTAATTTTTCATGAATACAAAATCAGCTATGGCGTCGAGGGACAGCCGCTTCATATCTCCATTAGTTTTTTTCTCTAATGCAGCTCGAAGTCTGTCTTATTTCTCATTCACTCAAGCCATTCATATCGAGTCACAGATAGCAAGAGACAGAGACATTGTCGGCTGACAAATATGCTCATTGTAAGTACTTCCATATAGCTAAAATTATAAATCAATTATCGGGTAGTAGGAGAGCTACTGCATACTCCAGCCCAGATTCCTCTAATGCGAGACGAAGTTTGTCTACCTGTTCACTTGGTCGAACCATTCGCCTCCAGTCACGAATCATCTCCTTGAAGCCTGAACGAGAAGCACTGTAAGCTGAAGAGTCCGCTCTTTGTAAGTACCTCTCTACTGCCGATTCGGAGAAACGAAGTTGATAACCGAGTCTGTGTGCATCCTTTATCGAGTTGACCAAGTTGCAGAGGCTTTCTATCAGTTCATTTGAAACAAATTTGATTCCACCATGACTGCGTGGCAAAACGAGAGCAAAATGATTACAAAACACGATGTTAACTCTTTCCAAAAAAATAAAGTAGGTCATAGCCAATAGATCCGTATGCAGTGAATTGAACTATGTGGAAACAACAATCACAAGCAGGAGCATTGAATCGGCGTTCGACTTTATTTTACGGAAATAGATTATATCGTGTTACAAGAAATAATTATATTAAATGTCTATAGCAGACATTGCCATTTTTAAAGTGAAAAACGAATTGCCTAACATGTACAGATGGGGGACAACATTTTCCGTCCCTCACGAGCTGATAAAACATGAGAAAGGAACAACAGTTTTGGTCCATTTAAGAACGTGATGTAAACTGCCTAAAATTAAAAACAGAGGGACAAGTTATTTCGTTCCTCACAAGAGAACGGAATACTAATTGCACAGCATGAGACGGTGAGGGACAAGATTTTTTGTCCCTCACAAGCTGATAAAACAGGGAAAAAGGACGACATTTATATCCCTTTAAAAACGGCAGATAAATTGCCTAAAATGATAAGCAGGGGCACAAAGTGATAAATTCATAGAGAAAGGGACGACATTTTAGGTCATTCTAAGAACGGGAAATAAATTGTCTAAAATGAAAAACAGAGGGACAAGATCTTTCGTCCCTCACAAGCTGATAAAAAATGGAAAGGGACGAAATTGTTATCCCTTTGAAAATGGCAGAAAAATTGCGTAAAATGAAAAGCAGGGGGAAAATATCTCTTTGTCCATCACAAAGCGATAAAATTAATAAAGGGATGGCATTTTGGGTCCTTCTGGGAACGGGAAATAAATTGCCTAACATGAAAAACAGAGGGACAAGATCCTTCGTCCCTCATAAGAGAACGAAGCGCTTTGCACAGCATGAAAAGTTGAGGGACAAGACTTTTTGTCACTCACAAGCTGATAAAACGTGGAAAGGGACGACATTTTTATCCCTTTAAAAATGGCCAAAAAATTGCGTAAAATGAAAAGCAGGGGAAAAAGATTCTTTGTCCCTCAAAAAAGCGATAAAATGAATAAAGGGACGACATTTTGGGTCCTTCTGGGAACGGGAAATAAATTGCCTAACATGAACAACAGAGGGACAAGATCCTTCGTCCCTCACAAGAGAACGAAAGGCTTTGCACAGCATGAAAAGTTGAGGGACAAGACTTTTTGTCACTCATAAGATGATAAAACGTGGAGAATGGGATGACATTTTTGTCCCTTTGAAAACGGCAGATAAATTGCCTAAAATGTAAAGCAGGGGGCAAGATTTATTTGTCCCTCACAAATTAATAAAAAATGGATGAAGGGACGACAATTTGGTTCCTTCTGAGAACGCGAAATAAATTGCCTAACATAACAAGCAAAGGGACAACATTTTTCGTCCCTCACAAGAGAACGAAAAACTCATCGATATTCTGTAAAATCGCGTTTCATGTCTTTTCTCTTTTACAACCCGCCTGACAATATCATATCTGACCAACAATCATATTCAAGGTTTCATTCCGATCTAAAGCCCATTGATAAATGAACAAATTTAGCTGGACGCCCTTGCATAAACCAGTATAAATACGTTGGAACATTTTCCGTTAAATTTAGTAGCTAATAAATTGTCCTAATTATCACACGTTTTTATCAATTATGCGCAATTATATTGATCGCTGTGTTTTATGGTACGCAGAGAAAATAAGACAACAATTAGGACACCTAGGAAAGACAGTTGTATTTTTAGGAACAACAATTAGGAGATCAGATTATATTTTCAGAGGAGCCAGCTTCAAGAATACCATCTTAGGCTAGGTTCCTGCTTTTTTCCTTACAAAAAAAAAAAGATGGCATACGTTTTACTTACTAGTTTGTACTTGCAGCGTCATAATCAGGCTCGACTAAAAAGAGATGATTAGGAGAAGAAATACCAAGAAATTATGATCACGTGGGGTTTTGTATATTTATGCATGAAATGTTCAATTGCACACAAAGTATGTGGATATTAACATGCAACTTGAAACAAAAGTGAATTATGCGGACATTTGAAAATTCTAATGACGTAAAATGGTTATTTGTATGCTAATTTTCATCATATTCGTGAAAAAACAGGAGGTGACAATATTCCAGAATGAGGATATAAATTGTAATATAGAAATATATTGATAATTATAGTAATACCAGTAAGTTGACTTATTCATCCTGGGTTTCAGTTCCAGATTCCAGAGAGTATTCTCCCAGCAGACCATACAATAACATATTTATTGGTACACTTTAATCGATTCAAGCATGCAAACATAACTTGAAACAAAAGTGAATTGTGAGGACATTTTAAAATTCTAATGACGTAAAATGTTTCTTTGTATGCTAATTTTCATCATATTCATGAAAAAAACTGGAGATGACAATATTCCAGAATGAGGATATAAAGTGTAACGTAGAAATATATTGATAATTAAAGTAATAACAGTAAGTTTACTCATTTATCCAGTGTTCCAGTTCCAGATTCCAGAGAGTATTCTCCCAGCAGACGATACAATAACATATTTATTGATACAGTTTAATCGATTCAAACATGCAAACATGTCCACTCGCAGAGGAGTAAATTATTCTTTAAAAAAGTACTGCACTACAAACATTGGGCTAAATTAGGGTATGGTCACTTCCGACCGTGTTCCCAATCCCACCAAAGTACATCTAATTGGAGCGATATGTGTATGAATCTATTGCTGAAGGAATCTGTTTGAAGGGAAATAACGTCATGGGTGGGATTCGAACAAGGCCTCTCTCGTTGAAAGGCTAGAGTCAGAACCACAAAACCGTGATGCTTCCACAAAGCCTCCTACTAACCTTAATCAAATAATTTCTTATAAAGGAAAAACTTATTATAATTGTATTATTTCTCAAGCTTTCTCAAACGAAGGTATATTTGATTCAGCTCGTATTTCATGTTTGCTCCTCATGTATAGTCCGATAAGTCAGACCTCTGCAATAGAATTAAAAAACTTTCAGATCTTAATGGGTTTATCTTTAATTCTATGAATTCGAAAAATAACGGATGTTTCACTTATTCTATTGTATAACACTGCTAACATGATTACCTTCTATAGATGTGGTTACGTCTTGTTCTGCCAGTGTCGATGATCCCTGCAGTATTTGTAGAGAAACGTTCTTCTTTCCTCCCTCGGCTGATACGAACTGAAGATCAACGTTGAGTGAGGTGCCTTCCCCATTCAGTAGAAAAGTAATTGGTACCTGAGTTGTTTTCAATAAAGACGGCTTGCAATTAACAAACAATATTCCATAGTGGCTAATTATTGGCTAATGGTTTTATATTACTTTGTATCAATGTGAATAAGCAGAATAAGTCTAAATGGGACCTTAACCCATTTGCAACCAGAAATTGTGCATTACAGTCCTATTACTCACTGGAAGGTCTAGCATTATTGTTGCCGGTCTTACATTTATATCAAATCAGATCAAATAATGGTAAAAATGTTGAGAGTTAAAAGACTGCGTTGAAAATGAAATGATATTTCAGGCCGTTCAGTAGGAGGGGCTATTTGTGGCGCTTCAGTAAGTAATAAGGTATGAGTGGTTTCGGGCGGTTAAGTTGCATAAGGGTTAAAGGGGCACTGTGCTTTGAACAAGTCATTTCGTCTCAGTTAAGTGTTGAATAGGAACTGTCGGTTGTAGGATGAAATGAAGTGAAATTACATTTTGAAAAAAGTAAGATTACAATATGCTCATCTAGATATGTGCAATACACAACATTGCACGAATCCCAAGGCAAGGGAATCTGGATGACATTGAATCGTATTTTTTAACCCATTGACTACTGAATTCTGCAATACCCATAAACTTTGTGTAGGGACTACCCGGTTCCAGTAGTCAAAGGGCCTTAACCCATTGAGGACTGAATTCTGTAATACCCATAAACTTTGTGTAGGGACTACCCGGTTCCAGTAGTCAAAGGGTTAAAAATCAAATCAGAGAAAATGCCTATTTTCTTCATATTAAAATATATCTCTACCAGCTATTAAAGCTAAACATACACAGACAATACCACCATTTTATTGAAATTCAGCACTTTTAATGTCAGCTTATTGAAAATATCATGCACGTTTGCATCGGGTATTAACTTATTGCTAAAATGCACACAGAATGATGAACATGTTCTAATATCTATTGCTCCATCAAACCATTCGATAACTTAAATGAACGGTTTCCTTATTTATTCAAGCATTTTTTTCAAATACATACGTCTCTGTGGATGTTTTCCGTGCCATAACGACAGCAGACGATGAGATCTTTGTTCGCGGATTCTAAACAGAACTTGACTGGTTTATCCACCTGGGTAAATGGCTCCAATATGCTTCCTTTCATGCATCCAGACTCCTGTAAATCAATGAAGTTGGTCATTTGGTAAATTTACAAGAAAATAATGGAGGAGAGTTGAAATTAATGCGCATGCGTGATTGTAAATGGTAATGCGGTGCACTCGATGATATTAACAATGGTGACTTTGCACAACATTATAAATATCCAAGCGTACACTGCTTTGACACTCATGAACGTAAACATTTTCATTAATACTTTTATAACATTAGTCAACTTTATGAATTTGAAAAAAAATAAAAAAATAATACGATGAAATAAATCACTGTCAATCATTTTTTACTCTGCATTACGCCAGAAGTAATGCATTCGCAGGTTATTCCTTTTGCAAGCATATACTTTTCTACACTTTTAAACCCATCTTATAATTCGTTTGATATTTAAAGATTGGTCACTAAAAATCCGCAAAAGAATAGTATACTGTACATACCAAAGGTAGTTTCTGATTGGAATGAACCAAGCTAATACGCAATGATGGCTTTTGCGAGGTTGGCATGCAGATAGGTTGATCTATTTCGCAGCAAAACTGCACTCCGGAAACGTTGGTTGATGTCAAGGCCCATAGCCTAAGATGGCGCGTAGGGAAGTGCACAGTTTCTTTCGAGATGCTGAAGTCTCTGGATGTCTGGAGGGTCAAGTTTCTGCGGCCGAATGTATCTTTGTAAATCAAACAAATGATATATATTTCAATCACATTGATTAAGGGTTTATGTCTAAGAACCCCAATCTTTTCTTATATATCCGTTGCCCGATACAAAAATCACATTTTTATATTTTTTGTAGAATGATAGCTTTCCAAGATGACATATTTAGCATTTTGGAAAGTTATTCACATAACTATTAAATTTGAGTGGTGTAATATTTGATCTTAGAAAGACAACATGCAGCTTTGGGGTTTTCTGAGGGGGGTGGGAGATACCTATGAATTTTACCGTTAATGACTTAATACAATGGATCATAAACTATAGGACTGCAGTTCTAATGGGGTACAAGTAGTGCAATATTAATAAGAAATATACTATACTATAATATAATATAATATAATGAGAAATAATAATAGGGTCTAATACTGCAGTACTACTGGGGTTAAATACTACTCGTGCACATGTAATGACTTGCTACTCGCGTACAATCACTGCAGTAGTACTGAATGAAATTTTACCTCAGGAGTACCTCAGTGCTAATAGTTTTCATGACTGTAATGAAGTACAATAAATATAGCCCTACTGTGGTAGAAGTACTGCAATACAATAGTATTACATTGCGGCAGTAGTACTGTATTACTCGACTATGTCAGCTCTGGGACTAGTATGAAGTTGTATTACTTTGGTACAATACAACTCCAACAGTACTGTACTGCAGGATTGTGTCAAGAAGGATAATGATTGATATTCAGTATTGCAGTGCTAATAATGCAGTACTATTGATATGAATTTTCACAAGGGTATGCGATAGGTTTGATGTTTTAAGTACATGCAAATAGCTAAAAACTTTGCACATGATTAATTCTCATGAGGAGAAGCTGCAGGCGGGCACCAGAAATCACCCAATTGAAGTTCAGACCAAGTATGTAAAGTATTCTTTGTTGCACAATGAAAATGGGGATAAATCACATTAACAGATAATTTTTCATAAATATATTCATTAGGAGGTAACTAATTTATGTGATTAAACTCTAAATTTTGAAGAAATTGTTTAGTTTTGAACCAGGTCCTGAAACAAAGGCAAACAAAGATTTATTTTAACTGATAGCGATACTGTAATAGCACAACGTTCATTGGTCTCATTTAATCATAATTACAAGTCAGTTTACGACTAACGGCGGTAGGATTGGAAAACTCTGTTCCATTATTTTATGTTTACATATTGAGATGGCCGGACATATTTTAAAGTCAATTTGATTGATTGATCGCTAAAATTTCATTCCGTATTAAAACATCTACAATTTAAAACTATGCGGATTATCCACATTCAGTTCGTCCATCAAGGGTGTCTGATCTTCCGTGGGGTCCGTGGGGTTTTGTTTAAAAAGAACTTGTGGAGTTGCATCAGAACAATCATGTATTACTTATGGTATAAAGAGCGGATGAGCGTTTCTCCTCCCACCTCCGCCCCCCCCCCCCAAACAAAAATAACAATAATTAGGTTTCAGCTTGTTACCTGGCCCAGTGCGTGTGTATAGGACCGCGTTGAACTCATCTTGAAAACATTCAGGATCGATGCAGTGAGGAAGAGATACAGTCACCGGTTTGAGAAGCTGATGGGAGAAAGAACACTCCACAATAGGGGTTATCAACACCTCTCCCTCCAGAAGCGGAATCTTGACATTGTTATGCTGAGATACCCTGATTGTTACGACTGATCGCATCCCTTTGGGTAGAGCTCCTGCGGGAATGGACACCTTGATGTTGCGTTCCTTGAGTATCAACTCCCCGCCGTGATGATCCACGATGTCATGCGAGAAGGAGTCTAGGAAGCCCTGATGCGATTCAATCGCTGTAAGGGAGTAAAAGATGAAAGGAGTATGAATGGAAAAATAAATGATACATGGAGACTTCTTCAATGGAGAATAATAATAATAATAATAATAAATAGCATTTAAACACGCCTGCTCTCTAGTTTCCTATTCAGAGGCGCGGAGGGATAAAGAAGAAAGGAAGACAATTTGTTTAAAGTGGGAGGTGAAAAGATATGTCTTAAGACCACGTTTGAACGATTCTAAGGAACTAGCATTACGGATGTTATTAGGGAGCGTATTCCACAATAGTGGAGCATTGACAGCAAAAGCCTTTTCACCAAAAGAACATTTCACTCTGAGAGGAGTTAGCATCCCGCTGCCCGAGGATCACAGATTTCTAGAAGGAACAAACTCTGAGATGAGTTCACGTAAATATGAAGGAGCAAAACCATTGACAACTTTCCAAGTGAGCATGAGCATTTTGAATTGTATGCGTTCTGTAACAGGCAGTCAATGAAGTTCTGTTAAAATTGGAGTAGTGTGTGAGAATTTTGATGTTTTGATGATAACTCGGGCAGCAGCATTTTGTACTCGTTGTAATTTAAGTATCTGACTACCATTGGCGTTGAACAAGAGAGAATTCCCATAATCTAAACGAGAAACAACATATGAATGAACGACCGAAGAAGTAACTTTCTTGGACATGGACTTCCTCACACTGTTTAAATTGCGAATTT
The DNA here is from genome assembly GCA_036244855.1 of Temnopleurus reevesii. Lineage (NCBI taxonomy): Eukaryota > Metazoa > Echinodermata > Echinoidea > Temnopleuroida > Temnopleuridae > Temnopleurus > Temnopleurus reevesii. The sequence continues at coordinate 30,831 of BQKZ01003544.1, forward strand.
GGTAAAACAAATTCCTGCAAGTTACATTCACATGAGCATTCATAGACATTTCTGAATCAAACTGAACCTCAAGATTACGAGCATTGGACTTTGCACAAGCAACATAATTACTAATTTGTATAGACCTGCTCTGTATTTTTGAAAATTGCTTGCGAGACGAGATGATCAAGAATTCACTTTTACTGTCATTCAACTGCTATTTGTTACAGATCATCCAAGATTTTATTTCAGAAATACAGGCTTCAATACGTAATTTTATGTGCATCTCATCTTGAGGATCAGAAGGATTGAATGAGGTATACAACTGTATATCATCTGCATAAAGATGAACATCAATTCCATGAGATCTAGCAATATTTGCAAGGGGAGTTACGAACAAACTAAAAAATGACGGCCCCAGGACAGAACCCTGGGGTACGCCATATCTTAAAGCATGAACAGAAGACAACAAATTTTGAATTTTGACTTTCTGTAATCTGGAATTGAGATAAGAATGGATCCATGACAGTGCAGCACCCCTTGTGTCACGTTCTCGAAAACGATCAACCATTATATCAAGGTCTATCGTGTCAAATGCCGCACTCAAGTCAAACAGGACAAGAAAAACAGCTCTCTTGGAATCAAGTGCCAGAAGAATATCCCTGTGGACTTTTACAAGCGCTGTTTCTGTGCCATGTTGTTTCCTGTATGCTGATTGAAGAGGTTCTGTTAAATTATGATCATCCAAGTACTCCTGCAGTTGATTCATTACAACCCTCTCAAGAACTTTGGAGACAAACTGAAGGTTGGAAACCGGTCTATAATTCTGGAGAACTTCCTTATCCAGACTAGGTTTTTTTCAAAAGTGGAATAACAACTGTACAGATTGCTTGAATAAATCAGGAAAAAATGCCATCTTCAAGAGACTTATTGATAATCAAGGTAATACATGGAAGGATAGCATTCACATGCCTTTTCAACAGCCACGTTGGAATTGGATCACTTGCACAGGAAGTTGCAGGAGAAGTGAAAATGATCCGACGAATTTCACTTTCGGTAACTGGTTCAAAGCGATCCAATGAAGGTGAATTTTTGCCAGTTGTCTGATGATCAAAGCTGCTACTCGTCTGACCTTGTGCTGAGTCAGATTGGGATGAAGCAGAACCGATCCTCTCACGAATATCGGTGATCTCAGGAAGGTCACTGATATTAGGATGAGATGGTATAATAGATCGCTTATCTCGATGAAGCAAAGAGTTCACAACTTTGTACACTTCTCTCTGATTGGAACAATTTGAAAGCAGATCTTCGAAGTGTTTAGATTTGGCTTCTTTGATCATGTTCAACACTGACAAGCGCTGGTAAATGAACATTTCTTTATGAACTGTGAGCTTAGATTTTCGCCACTTCGTTTCCAGATGTCGTCGTAGTCTTCAGCGATCTTGTGCGAGAACCAAGGGATGGAGACGCGGTCTACAGCAACGCTCGTGTCTTTTTATGTACTCTGTATTAGTTTGTCGTTTTCAGTGTTGAGATTGAGTAAAAAGAAATAATTTCTGATCGTCCACATTGCGCTGGTTAAGAATACTTTGAATACAAGAGAACATGGGATATAACGGGTTTAAGGTAGGTTAACATACGAGAGTATAATCATATTTCTTAAAAAATAAAGTACATGTATTTAGAGATTTTAAAAAATCGCCAATATTCAAATGCTTGTTCGAGGATTTTACTTAGACATAACATAGTGTAGAGCCTTTTTATGATGATTCCTTGTGCCTGTTCCTTATCATTTTTGCAATGAAAGCTCTGCCAAAAGGTCATGTTTTTTATTAACGTTTACCGTAAGGGAAAAACTACGAAAGCAAAAATTGCTTTTAATTTCCCCACCCGGAAAATATCATTTTCTACAATGGAGCCCAGGTATGACATGATAGAGACCCCAGGAGAGTGAAACACAAATCATCAGGCCTTTGCAACACAGTCCGGAAATGTACTTGCCGTCATAATCGGTGGAGTAATGAAATCGTTATTACCTGTCGCTATCTGATCTGCTGCATTGTTGAAGCAGAAAGCCCGTGCAATTTCTAACAGCCTTTCTCTTGTTCCTCCGTTGCAAACCCATTCCTTAAGCATCTGAAGAACAATCCGATGCATGATGGTAGGAGGTGGTGTCAAAGAGGTGCACATGGCCTTCATGATGTCAGTGGGCTCTAGACAAAGGCAACATGCGAGCGAGAGAAGATCTGGAGTAGTGCATGCCATTCTGGAGATATCAACAAGACCTACAATGGAAAATAAACGTGCACTGAGCTAAAGGGACAAAGGATTGTGACAAAGTAAACAGCGTCATTCAAGCATTCACAATAGCTTTATGATCACACAAATGAAAGTCCCAGGCGCTACTCTTATTCAATATTCCACAGAATAATAAGGATGGAAATTTCCTTCGTGTCCATATAGCTTTTGTTTTTCATGTTAATGCGTGTATGAAAGATGTTTACTTCATCACTGGTCTTTGTCCTTAATTTCTACTCACTTTGCCTGGAGATAATACATGCTATTATGTATTTTTTTTTAATTATCTAAGTCTCTTAACCTCTCTTTAACTCATTCTCTGGTGCATTATGATTCCTAGGGCTGGCGGATTAATTTTCATGATGTATGAATCAAGCAGTTCCATATGATATTGGTATTTTCATTTTGTCATAACTTTTTACCAGAGCATTTTCATCAAAAGTTTTGTACAGAAAACTTGTAGAATGATGTCTTGGCTTTCTAGCAATATATAATTTATTATACTTATTTCCATTTCTGACTATATAATTTCCAATTTTATTGATGATGTTTATTTTTCTTTTCAGATCATTCCTTTCCCCAATAGACACTGCATTGTGAAGCGCCTTTCTATGCTTGAGCGCTCAGGCGTGCACACGCTGGGGCTGTATCCAGGTACTTGATCATGGATCAAGGAGGGGATTAGAGACAGAGCGTGGCACAGCTATTATACTGGTTGGGACAGCTTGGGAATCAATGAAAGAACAGGATGTTCATCATCTCATATCTGAAAAGCTTTGTAAATAGTTTCTAAATTGTTTACATAAAAAGCTTTCTAAATATAAGTGAACCTAAAAGCCACCCTTCGATCACCAAAAATTTTTGAAAATGCTGGTGGAGATGATCGATGATGATGATGATGATGATGATGATGATGATGATGATGATGATGATCAGGTAGCCAGGTAGGTCTCCACTCATCGTCTTGTCCAAGATGAATCCAATCCTGAGGTTCAGTTTCAGTTTCCGTATCAGAGTCTGAGTTCAAATCATCATCAAAATCACTATCAGAATCCATCGCCACATCGTCCATATCGTTGTCAGAATCTCCGCCGGAGCTCTGGGGAGGTGGTGTCGCACGGTCCCGCTGACCATCAGAACATGCTGCTTCTTGCCGACGTGAAACTTTACGCAAGGGACCGTTCTGAGCTGGCATCTCGTTCTCCGAATCTGAGTCTGCGACAAGGGCAGAGTTCAATATCATTTCTCTCGCCTCCTCAGCTGAATAACGAAGAGGTCTTTTACGCCCAGGTGCCATCACTGATGGTTGACTCTTGGATGCAAAAAAAAATCTTACAAAAATCGCGATTTACTCAAAAAATCTTTATGTAACAAGTACTAATAAGACAGCCGATGTGAAGATACGATGAGTGTAGAAAGCAATGGCATGTGTGTGAACAGCGTGCGCATTGTCATAATACAATTGAATGGGTATTATTTTATTGTATGTGCGCTGTCGACCGGAGTCGACTTTGCCAGCCTAGGGTCGGGGATTAGAGTCGACAATGCCAGTCAATGAGTTAACTGTTAAGAAACAGCAACATTTATATGAACTTCTTATATTCATGAATTTGATAAAACCACTCGCATAACCACATTAGCTTGTTGATTCTGAGAGAAAATACCATATTATGTTCCATTGTATGATAAACACATATATATTTTATTCTCTAATGGGAGTGTTGCTAGAAAATTGTAACGATTGTCATAATAATATTTGTTCGACAAATTCAAAACAGCTACATTGTAAGTAAAATATACAAAGATGCAAGAATTTGGCATAAGATACATGATTAAGACTTGCATTTGGGTTAAGAAGGCTGTTGGAGCATGGATAAGAAGAACTTAATCATAAGCCGCAGAATCTCCATCCGAACCTTCTCAAACCAAATGCAGTTAAAGACACAAAGAATACATGAAGTAAACTGGGAGCATAATGTGAGCAGGGTATCCACATTATCAAATTACTCGCCAAAATTAGTTAGGTGATTCATATGGAATCAATTAGTATTTGAAATTATAAATGCCACTTTTTTGTAAATAACTAATGTGAAGTGATTTTTAATAACACTGTTATCAATTAGTTACAAGTTACGCTTGATCGGTATGCAGCAATCAAAGGAACTGTTTCATACACATCCTCGAATGAAAATGAGCGTTTCAATTCGCGGGCAATTTGCAGTTAATTTGCGACTTATTGTAAAATCACAGCAAAACCCCAAAAATGTATACCTGATCTTTCATCCTGGATGTTGTATTCCCGTAGAAGCTTGTTCCATCGCTCCATCCTTTCTTTGTCTTCCAAGCAGACCCACCAGTTCTTCAGAAGTTGGTGCGCTACTCTCTTTATCGCTGGAGAATCGGACGGTGAAACGATGCCAAGTATGACGTCAACTTTCAGGCGAAGAGCTTTTCCAAGTTGCCATGCCAAAGACAAACTTTTAACTAGTAGTGCGATGGCAGCCTGCTCTCTCATACCCGGTGTACCACCACATCGGTCGATGTCCTTAGTTGTCAACTCGTAATCTACTGAATTAAAAGGAGAGTCTACCATAATTTAATAGTTTACGAAGAACAGAAACAGTAGCAAAAGGGGTCCTCTAGACTTGAGAGGCGAGAGTCAGAACCATTACACAACAGAGCTAGCATTTTGTAAAATATTTTATAAAATACGATCAAATGTGACGCCTCTGTGGGGGCAAGAAATTACTGGAATCTACTAGGGCCGAGAAGAGATAAACTAATATCTACAACAACACGACTTTGCTTTTGCTTCTCATTAAAGCTAAACCTATTAGAGAGCAAGACAAAGGAAATTTTCAGAAGTCTAGTAGGAGGGTTTGATAAGTAATAATAAAACACGATGATAATCGCACCAATGTTACATCAAAACATTGAAAATCCTTTTTTGCAACCTACGTCTATGACTCACCTTCGTCAGAGTAGTCAATTGTCTCCATAAGTTCAGATTGTGTAGGCTCTGGCTCGATCTCTTCCTGGGGTTTGGTTGTAGCACTTCCTTGGATTTCTTCACAAGTGTCTTCTTCTACGAATGAATAAGATAATAATCGCATTTGTAGTCAATAAATACATTGCCCGTCTGGATAACTATGCTTCCAATATTCTACTTTTACTATCGACTTCTGTGAAGTCCAAATATCATTCTAAATGATAAAAAAAATGTAATAACACATTAATACTTCAATCACGATACTGTAAGATATCTATGACATACATTTGGAATTTCTTAGCTTACCTCTTGTAATTTCTGGTTCTGCTGCCTCCTTAACGGACTCCCAAACTACAGTCAATGCTGCCAAAGCCTCAGGACCCGAAGGTTGATCCGCTTTCCACCTGGATAGCATCTGAATGTTGGCATCTTTCCTGTTATAGCAGGTGCGATGTTGTATATGCTCCAGCTCTCTTCGACTGAATCCAAACTTCTCGCCCACCTCAACATAAGCTTCAGGTTTGATCTTACGTGCCAGTGCCAAGAGTATTCGATCAGGGATGTCTCTGAATCGTAGAATGCAAATAAGTCGGAACGCTAAGAAATATTGGTGTATGCTAAACTCTTTTCTTATGTATATTAAAACACCATATAAACTACAGTATTTCCGAAAGGTTTAGTGGGCTAATCACAATAGAACCGTACGCCGTGTATTCAACTGTACGGACACAACAATCGCAGGCCGGTTCCGATTTGAATATCATTACAATTTTTTTCGAAAAAAGTTTAAATACATCACGAAATGTCTATTTGATTTTGTGATATATGCTCGCTTATAACCATGATCACTTTTTGTACGCGATTATAAATGTGTATTTTAAAATTCTTTACTTTGAGTAATGGAAATGCAAATGTCGATGGATGAAAGATTAACAAGTTTTCGAAAGAATCGCATAGCCATTTTGTGTTTCGGCTCTGTATGCTACATGTGCATGATTGGAATGGTTAAGCTATTAAAAGTGTTGGTTTTCTTTCAAGAAGGATGGTAAAAAGTAATTACATCTTACCGTTCAGGCTCATCAGTAGATTCGGCTTGATGAATTCGGTAGCAGCAATGCAGATTATTATTTGGAAAACAAAGATATACAAGAAATCATAAGCAACACTATTTCCATTCTTGTGTCGGGGAAGAACAAAGTTCTGCGTAGAAAAAGTTTACCTTCCAATAAAAGCGAATGTACAGTTTATAACTGCCGTAAAAAATTGCATCAAATATAATTTTAAACTTATGTTCATTTGAGTGTCCAATATGAATATTTTGAACTCAAACATGTATAGTTATTATTTTTACAGTAGCTATCTTAAGACATTTGATTGATCTTACTATGAATGGAATAGCATTTACGTGTAGTCAAACCTGTCATCATAATATCGCCGGTTGGTAGATCAAAATTTTCGAGGACTGAAACAAAGGTCTCCTTTGCTTCTTTGCCCGAGGGTTGATCCTTCCTCCATTTTACCAGCATGTCATAGATGGCCTGTTGTCGATCTCGGAATCTCCGATACTCGATGACATCCAGTTGCTGGATACTGAACCCAAGAGCCACTCCCAGATCATAGAACTGGTCCACCGTCATCATTTGGGCTATATTGAGAAGATCTACATCGGTATCTATGCCACGTTGCGAAACTTCCTCTGCCGCCCTGTTAATTAAATCGGTCAAGATGATTTCTTTCAGCTATTTTCTGATACAGTAAAATTGTTGTTAATATCAATGCAATATTTGTGCGTTCGTTATGCTGGTATCTAAGTTCGCATTGTATAAATAGTTATAATAAAAAATAGATGTATATGTTTGGACAGATCCTAACAAAGATACAGCTACCGTACTTACTGTTACCCTCCTAAATTGACGCCACATAAATTATTTAAAATGGCAGGTTGTGGAAACCAAACAAGATGGACACAATCTTTCGAGAGACCATGCTTCCTTAGGGAACGTACGAACTCCAGAATTAAAAAGCATGGCAACGTTAGTTAATGGTCCTTAATGAATAATTAAGCATTTAAATAAAATAGAACTCAATAGAATGTCATTTTAAGTAAATTGGAAAAATATTACTCTTTTTCAAATAATTTTTTTTTGTATATTTGGGAAAAACATCAACAACATCATCAACCAAAATCAAATCTACATTTCTATGGAAATTGGTTTACGGTACTTGTGAGAGGGGCGATTTATCTATTTGATTTGTGACGTTCTTCGAATAATATTGCACTGGTAAAATTGCCTCATGCTACTCGATTACATCCAAATTCTATGTATATGTTTGTCGTCTTTATATTCGTTTATTCCATTGAATGTACACACGTTCCCCCGTGACGTGTGCAAATACTGCAAATTTTATAAATGGACACCTGTATGTAAAATCAATATACTCACTGGATGAATGACAATGGTTCGGAGGGAGAAATGCTTCCTATTCCATCTATAAAAATAAAGAATCATGCACAAATGCATTAGTTACCAACCTACTTCTATTATATTGTAAAATACAGTGTATACCTGTTGCTAGAATTTCCCCATTGTAAATATTTCATATGTGATTTTCCTTTGTAATTTTACTCAATTTATATGAACTTAAATTTGATAACATTTATTTCTTGTTTTACTGTATCGCTTGTTGTCGAAATGCAAAATTTCTACAGTATCACATTCTGATGTGCTAAAATATTGACCCCACCATTGATGAAACTAATCTAAAACAAATTCGAAACCCAGCATAGATATCTACAAAATACACAAATCATTCAATTGATGGAAAAATAGAAAACAAGGACATTATCAATTCAATTCTATTTGGATGATATGGTACAAGTTATTAAACTTGGAAACTATGAAAAAGTTTCGTCATCACTTACAAGATAGTAAAGTAATATTAGATATTGGTGTGGGCCAATCCTACCTTGATATCTGATGATGAAGGCAATCGAGCGGGATACTCCGAACTTCCCTGTTTGTGCAATCATAATGCTAATGACGGCGAATACACTTTCCTCCTCGCTAGGTCTTATTGAAAGGGAGGTACAGTGTCTGGCCTTGCCTTGAAGATCCTTAAGTAAAAGCGTCTGTCAAAATGGAAAGTTATTCGGTCAGAATTATAAAGGCATCATACGCCAAAAAACCTGATCCGGAGCATGTTATTTTTCACGGCAAAATCATGCTACGGATTGGTATAGGAGTAAAAATGGAATTTCAGTCATGAAAAAGTTGCACGTGACGGAAGACGAGTCCTTGGTAAAATAACGCTCCAGTTTTACTGACATGTTTCATTTCTAAAAGCTGTAATATTCAGTAATCTGCATTAAGAAAAAGAAGACGGAGATTGCAGTCACTACACTATACACCAATACAAGATAGTGGGTAAAGTCTAACCTTGCTTGCGAACACTTCGTCGTCCTTTGAACATGTCACTGTAACATCTCCAGATTTGGTTTCTACCCAGAACGCCACTGGACGATGGCCTTGATGATAGGAAAGTTCCTTCTCCTCATCTTCGATCTCCTGTTGAAAACCGTGAAAGAATTGACATCCATACAATTAAAAAAAATCATTCAACAACAAAAATAAATCAATTGATGTATACGAGCAGGGGATTTTGAATGACATTTAAGACAGCTGGATTTAACCATCCAACAGTGAGACATATCTTGATTGAGCATTAATTCTTCTTACCATCAGCTTCCATCTAAAAGTTATTGGTTCTAATCTCTCCAATGGTATTCATTTAAAACTTTATTCAAAACTTAATATCATTTCTCAAATAACCAGTTAATTTTATTGCATGGAAAATTACGTAACCTATATGGATACTGTTTGTAAATGTGTTTGTATTTGCATATATTGTTTTATATCCTACTTATAAGTTTGTATCAATTGCCATTGGTCAAGGAGCTGTCACGTGATAAAAATACTTTCACCATGAAATAAATTGGATATGGCGTGACGTACTTGATATGTCAATATTCTGACGTCATCTTTTACGATAAATAGATATTTAGCTATCGATACGGCGATATCGAGATCAACGGTCGTCGAAAATAAACAACAATGGATGCATCCAGCGGAGTAATCATCGAACATGAACCGAGTTTTAATCTGACTCGTAGATGATGATGATTTGGAGGAAGTAATTTCATCGACATATTATAGGGAGAATATAAATTTGATTATTATTTCGGTGTACTTGTGTCAGATATACATCAAATATACCATGCACATTTTTCGAAGTACTATGTGAAATTATGAATTCTTCGATGACCGGCATAGTGACTATATTCTTCGTGGCTGCGCCCCTCAGAAAACAGTGCTATGCCAGAACCTCCCAATTCATAATTTCAACCAGAACTTCTCAGTGGATGGTATATTTGATTAATATTTGTTATTGTTTGGAAACAGGGCCTCATGGAATACCACCAAATTGGTGAACTGGGCCAACCTGTATAAACATCAGAAATAAATGCATAAATGAATACATTTCATTCAGGAGATCATCCGTGATGGGCAGTACTTTACTTTCTCATCTTATAACAAGCATGCTTACTGACCTTTGTAATTCCAGGAACTTCAGCTTGCATATGAAGGCGAACCCCGATATCCCTGCCTCTCTCTATTATGTCTGGTATGTATGCTGTGCACAAGAATTGTTGTCGAATCACCTGCTGTTCTAGAGGAATGATGACCCACCAGTCAGCACTATGATCGATGTAGAGCTCAAGATGTTTTCTGTAGATTTTGCAGTGTGGTGATGCATCAGGAGACAGGGATGACTTCTGCCTCCAAATTGTTGGAAGACCTAGCATTGATTCGAAAAAAAAAACATATTTGTCAGCTGGAAACCAGCTGGAAATTGGTCGAAGTAACCCGAAATTGTCTTGTCCTACTGTGTTAGGAAGAAAATGTGAAGAAGATGTTGAATTTTGATCATGTTGTACTTAGATCGATTGCACATTTTCTTGTGAAAACCAACAGTCTTGTGTTGATTATGGAATGGAGGTAAAGGCTATAATACATGAATGTTGATATGGTTCATGTAATTTGAACATAAATTGCTTCTTTCCTTACCTTTTAGGACTGCTACCCTGACGACTTAAGTTAGGGTAGATCCATAAACACTTTGATCAAATGTGATCCAGTAGTAAACAAAAAAAAATGCAACAACAAAAAACAGCAACAACAACAACATCTGACAAACATGTAACGAAAATGGGATACATTCCTTACCAGAACGTGTCTCCCATTTCCTCGAGACAATGTCCGGTATGACCTGTTTAGGATTGAGGATCAAGGTAGAGTGTGGTATTTTGATCTTGACTGGTTGTTGGAAGATCAGGTTTGGAGGGTCACATCTGATTCCATAACACGCCATGGATTCATCATCCTCGATGTCAATAGCTGGAGGATCTCGTAGAATTGAGAATGTCATGTCCCCTTGTTCGCTTAGCGGGTCTGCACGGGGTTGAATAGTATAGAAATATACAATGACTCTCGAGGTTCTGGTTAAAACTATTCGCACGAATGAACATCAGAATAGTACCATCCTCCCGAGGGCCAACGGCCCGAGGGAGTATGGTACTATTCTGATGCTCATGAGTGCGAATAGTTTTAGCCAGTACCGAGAATCAAGTCATTGTATATTACTTTTATATCCCTTCTTACAACAACAACATTAACAATAAAGTAGTCTATTGCAGCAGATTAAATAATCTTACCTTGTCTTAATGATAATTTGATAATCTGATAAATTGTTTTTCTAGTCTCTGGCTCGTCTTCTCGTTGAGCACATCATGCAAACAAAGCCCGCCAGAAGTTCCCCGTGCCGTGTAGCTGGGAAGCACTGTCTCTCTCGCGCGCGGGCAGGTCTCTGAGTGCAGGCAGCTAGTGCGAAAAGTTTTAGCCAACAGTACCGAGAATCAAGTCATTTTATATTACTTTTATATCCCTTCTTGCAACAACAACAACAACAACAAAACTAGAGAGTAGTCTATAGCAGCAGATTAAATAATCTTACCTTGTCTTAATGATAATTTAATAATCTGATAAATTGTTTTTCTAGTCTCTGGCTCGTCTTCTCGTCGAGCACATCATGCGAACAAAGCCCGCCAGTAGTTTCCCGTGCCGTGTAGCTGGGAAGCAGTGTCTCTCTCGCGCGCGGGCAGATCTCTTTTACCCGACTGTGACGCATGCGCACGACAAAAGTACTATTCCATGGTACTATTCCATGGTACTATTCAATGGCAAACGGCTTTCTTAGCAAATCTATTCATTTTTTCTCGTCTGTACACTGTCAATGCAACGATCTTAGTGTAAGGGATATAATCACTGACACACCATGGCTCTCCAATTCTACACCCTGACGAGCAGAATCCTCAACTTGACTAAATATGGCAGCTGACAACAATTCTAGTGGATCGGCTGTAACTTTTCCAAAGACACATAAAGCATGATTATGAGGAAAAGACATTCAGGGAAAGTGTATTTATAAAGAATGAACTGATAATTTTTTAGCTTCCACAATATTGAACTTCACCCATCTTGATGGTGTTGACATTTATGTTTTGAAGATACCAAAATTGGATAAGGCTTTTTATTGATGACATAATAATGATCATTGATCTTACAAATTTTCTTGCACAGCGAAAGAAGTAATTTATTCATTTAAAATCAATCTCTTAAGATATTTTGGGGTCTTTCTAAGAAACTTCGTCAATAGAGTCGTCATTGCTTTTAAAGCAATTTCTGGGAGTATATTCTCCTTAAAGCATATGGGGAACAAGCTTAAGCTCTTTACTTACCTTCGGAAGATCCGATAACATCTTTTGGAAACCTGAAAATAATCAGAGAGGAAACTTTCAGAACATCAGTCTTTGTCTTGTGTAACAATATTTTTAATCAAGAATAACATAATAATATAAAAATGTGCAGTAGTGCAATGGTCAAAATTAATTTTAATGTCATTGAGATAGGAAGTTACAGGTCTGTTTCGATTGATAGATTGTACCTTGAAAACAGCATCTGTCTGACATCATCATCTTTCGCGTATTGAATCGGTAGTTGACCTGTCTTGTCTCTAATATCTGGCCTTGCACCATGCTCTAGAAGGAAAAACACCAAAGCCTTTTCAGGAAGAAGATTCCCATCATAGAAATCCTCTGATATCTGTAAGAAAGAGAAATGATAGATATGAAAAACTGACATTTTGCAAGTCTTTATTCGGAAAATGGCAAAACTTTGATCGCGCATGCTCTTCCGATGCCAGGCCGTTATGGAATCTCATATTATCAGCGTACATACTTCGACTCGAGAAACATCAAAAGAAAAATATCAAAAGACTTGTATTGTATTTTTCAAGAGCCTACTTCTAAGCGATCTCGTGCAACAACAAAAATAATGCTGATTTTACTAGATGTTTTAAATTTAAATTTTATATTCTCACCGTTCTGAGAGCATCAGTTTCCTGAACCCTTCTCTCTTCATTGTAGCAGAAGCAGATCGCTTCATGAAGACTGGTCTGTCCATCGTGTGATTGCGCATTTACATCAACTCCCTGGTTAACTAATCTCTCAACAGTAGATGTTAGACCATGTTCGATGGCAAGATGGAGATGAAGTAGGTCAATCTCCTCAGACTATGGAGATGAAAATAAATCAAGGAAGAGATAAAATCAATGAAAACAGTTATCAAGAATTTGTTAACGCTGAATTGCTCTTCCTAATCTACATAATTAATAATTTTGTAACTTATAAGATTCTTGTGTATGCATAATTTGAATTTATATACATTTATCATTCTCTATATTTTCGAGGGGCATACACTCTGCAAGCTCAGCTTTTTATTAGACCCCTTCATTTCCAGTCCCATAATTATGTTTTGTTGTTAGGGCTTATCAAATTGTACCCCATTGAGAATTTCCTTCTTTTTTTGTATTTATTAATTAATGTATGTATCATAATTTATTTCGAACCTTGTAATTGCTTTTTACAATAATTTGATTTGATTGAAAATGAAAGTAAACTAACCTAAAACTGAAACAGAAATGAATTAAAAATGACCTAAAATGCAACGAATCCTGCAGAAAGATGCAAATTAAAAGCAATCAGTTCCTCGTATTAATATAATCTATATTAACGCCTATTCAATTTTTGGATTGTAACATGTGCATGTCATGGAAAAATTGTTCTCACTTAAGACCAAGTGTAAAGCCAAATATTTTACCAAATTTTGAAATTTTGTCATTCATAAAATATACGTACTAAAACTTATAGTATTTACAAGATGCAACATAAATCATGAATTGATTTCATAAAGAAATCATTTGAAAATAAAAAAAGAGGCAAGATGATTGTATAATTATCATAGAGAACAAGATCATTGATACAATTTTCGGTCTCACCTTGTTGCAGTTGGTGAAAATTACAGTGATATCTTCGTATCCGAGCGATAAGGATAATAGTAATGGAGTTTCCCCACTGTTGTCTCCTCCATTGAAACTTGCTCCTTCCGACACAAGGCCTTTCACAACATCCACATGTCTTTTCCGAACAGCTGCATGTAATGGTGTACGACCCTCCTTGTCTCCATTGTTCACCTCAGCTCCTTGACTGATAAGATACCGTGTTACATCAAGATGACCATCCCGTGCAGCACTGTGTAATGCAGTCCAATTATCATTGTTTCCCTTGTCCACCTCAGCTCCATGACTGATAAGATACTGGGTTACATCAAGATGACCATTCCGTGCAGCACTGTGTAATGCAGTCCAACCATCATTATCTCCCTTGTTCACCTCAGCTCCTTGACTGATAAGATACTGTGTTACATTAAGATGACCATTCCTTGCAGCCATGTGTAATGCAGTTCGACCATCCTTGATTCCCTTGTTCACCTCAGCTCCTTGACTGATAAGATACTGTGTTACATTAAGATGACCATTCCTTGCAGCCATGTGTAATGCAGTTCGACCATCCTTGATTCCCTTGTTCACCTCAGCTCCTTGACTGATAAGATACTGTGTTACATAAAGATGACATTTCCATGTAGCATTGTGTAATGCAGTCCAACCATCATTGTTTTCCTTGTTCACCTCAGCTCCATGACTGATTAGATACTGGATTACATCAAGATGACCATTCGATGCAGCACTGTGTAATGCAGTCCGACCATCATTGTCTACCTTATTCACCTCAGCTCCTTGACTGATTAGATACTGGGTTACATCAAGATGACCATTCCTTGCAGCAATGTGTAATGCAGTCCGACCATCATTGTCTCCCTTGTTCACCTCAGCTCCTTGGCTGATTAGATACTGGGTTANCAAGATGACCATTCCTTGCAGCAATGTGTAATGCAGTCCGACCATCATTGTCTCCCTTGTTCACCTCAGCTCCTTGGCTGATTAGATACTGGGTTACATCAAGATGACCATTCCACGCAGCACGGTGTAATGCAGTCCAACCATCATTGTCTCCCTTGTTCACCTCAGCTCCTTGACTGATTAGATACTGGATTACATGAAGATGACTATTCCCTGCAGCTCTGTGTAATGCAGTCCAACCATCATTGTCTCCCTTGTTCTCTTTAGCTCCTTGACTGATTAGGTACTGGGCTACATCAAGATGACCATACCCTGCAGCTCTGTGTAATGCAGTCCAACCAATATTGTCTCCCTCGTTCACCTCAGCTCCTTGACTGATTAGATACTGGATTACATCAAGATGACTATTCTCTACAGCAATGTGTAATGCAGTCCGACCACTATTGCCTCCCTTGTTCACCTCAGCTCCTTGACTGATTAGATACTGGATTACATCAAGATGACTATTCTCTGCAGCAATGTGTAATGCAGTCCAACCATTATTGTCTCCCCTGTTCACCTCAGCTCCTTGACTGATTAGATACTGGGTTACATCAAGATGACCTTTCTCTGCAGCACTGTGTAATGCAGTCCCACTATCATTGCCTCCCTTGTTTACCTCAGCACCTTGACTGATTAGATACTGAACTACATGCAGATGACCTATCTCTGAACTTAACTGCAATGCAGTTTGACCACTTTTACTTCCCTTGTTCACCTCAGCTCCTTGACTGATTAGATACTGGATTACATCAAGATGACTATTCTCTACAGCAATGTGTAATGCAGTCCAACCCAAATTGTTTCCCTTGTTCACCTCAGCTCCTTGACTGATCAGATACTGGGTTACATCAAGATGACCATACAAAGCAGCACTGTGTAATGCAGTAAAACCATCATTGTCTCCCTTATTCACCTCAGCTCCATGTAGAATGGTATATCTAACGACAATAATAGCGCCCCTTTCTGCTGACCATTTCAAACATCTTTCTTTATCCCAATCTCCTTTATCCGTTTCGCCACCAACACTTAATAAGTATTCCGATACTATGAATTTTGAATTTATCAAAGCCATGTAAAGAGCTGAATGTCCACGACAATCTACCTTATTCATCTCAGCTCCTTGACTGATTAGATATCGGGTTACTTCAAGATGACCATACACAGCAGCAATGTGTAATGCAGTCCAACCCAAATTGTTTCCCTTGTTCACCTCAGCTCCTTGACTGATTAGATACTGGGTTACATCAAGATGACCATTCTGTGCAGCACTGTGTAATGCAGCACAACCATCATTTGCTTCCTTCTTCACCTCAGCTCCTTGACTGATTAGATACTGAACTACATACAGAAGACCTTTATCTGCAGCAATCTGTAATGCAGTCCAACCATCACTGTTTCCCCTGTTCACCTCAGCTCCTTGACTGATAAGATATTGGGTTACATCAAGATGACCATTCCGTGCAGCAATATGTAATGCAGTCCAACCATCATTGTCTCCCTTGTTCACCTCAGCTCCTTGACTGATTAGATACCGGGTTACATCAAGATGACCTTTATCTGCAGCATAGTGTAATGCACTCCGACCAACATTATTTCCCTTGTTCATATCAGCTGCCTGACTGATTAGATACTGGATTACATCAAGATGACCATTCTCTGCAGCACTGTGTAATGCAGTCCAACCATCATTGTGTTCCTTGTTCACCTCAGCTCCCTGACTGATTAGATACTGGGTTACATCAAGATGACCATTCTTTGAAGTAAAATGTAATGCAGTCCAACCCAAATTGTTTCTCTTGTTCACCTCAGCTCCATGACTGATTAGATACTGGGTTACATCAAGATGACCATTCTCTGCAGCACTGTGTAATGCAGCACAACCATCATTTGCTTCCTTGTTCACCTCAGCTCCTTGACTGATTAGATACTGAACTACATGCAGAAGACCATTCTTTGAAGT
>BQKZ01003545.1:0-12777 GCA_036244855.1 Temnopleurus reevesii
TGTTTCTATGACTATGATACAAATATTTTACCAACTGAGAAACCCTTAATAAAATGCATTTGAATGAAATGGCAGATACATGTAATAAATATATTGGGGATTCAAGTGTTGTCTAATTGATAACAAATTAAAAGTATGTGAGATTATTTGTATTAGTCACATTTTTATCTAACCGGAATGACAAGAGGACTTGACACAAGATAATTCATATCAAATGATACACAACAATAATCACTTATCGTAATGTTTATCACTCTGTATGTGTATAATTTCTGCTACAGTGGTGCTACAGCTAATCCAAAACAAAGCAAGGAGAAGCAAACATGACCTGAAATGAAGCTACCCATTCGCACTACCAAAAAATGTCAAGGTAATTTTAAGATAGGCCATGAGGATTAAATGTGCATCTCCATAATTTTTCTAATTAACATGCCTTCAAATTGATAACCAGCAGTAATCACTTAAATTGTATCAATGTGTATGTGTGTATGATTTCTGCAGTAATGCTTCTATAGATAATCCAAAACAAAGCAAGAGACAAACATGACCTGAAATGAAACTACCCATTCTCACTACCGAAAAATGTCAAGGTAATTCCAAGAAAGGCCATGATGAACTATTTGGAAGTGCTGCTCCATAAAATTTCTGGC
Organism: Temnopleurus reevesii; assembly: GCA_036244855.1. Classification (NCBI taxonomy): domain Eukaryota; kingdom Metazoa; phylum Echinodermata; class Echinoidea; order Temnopleuroida; family Temnopleuridae; genus Temnopleurus; species Temnopleurus reevesii. Next base: position 651 of record BQKZ01003545.1, read on the forward strand.
TAAAATACTCCAAAATTCATAAAGATGGTAAAATATATCTAAAGATACACAACAATGATCACTTGTTATCATGTTTATCAATGTGTATGTGAGTCTAATTTCTGCTCCAGTGCTGATACAGATACATGGAATCACAGCAAACATGCCCTGAAATGGAACAACCACTCTGAGAGCCAAAAACTGTCAAGGTAGCTCTAAAATTGGCCACAAGGATCAGTCCAGTTCAGAAATGTGCCTCCTTAATTTTTCTGACTAAACTACCACTAACTTGATAGAGATAACTGAGTATCCTATCAAATGATACACAACATTAATCAACTATCATCATGATTATTAATGGATATACTGGGTACAATTTCTGCTCTATATATTTCAACAAAGTATAGAAACATCATAGACATGACCTGGAAAGGAAAAAACACATTCTCACTGCCAAGAAATAACAAGGTTTTTTTAAGTCGGGGTGGAAGTCCACTTAAATTTCTGAATGAAATGATTTCCATGTGATAAAAATGTTAAAATCATAGTGAATGATACACAAAGATAATCAACTATTCAGTGTTCATGTGTGTGATTGCTTCTGCTTCAATGCTGAAATCACAACAAAGCAAAGAAAAGCAACCATGACCAGAAACAAAAAGGACCCATTCTCACTATGCAGAATCTTCAAAATGGCAGGGAATCACAATTCCCTGGTACAAAGTGGCTAAAGTGTGCCAATTCTTACCACCGATGAAAATTGAGAAACGCAGATAGCCTTATGCAGTTTTCACCATAAACAAATCATCTGAATCAAGGTACCCACTTCCGGTTTTGGAAATTCATGCAGAACTTTTACCAGGTTTTAGATAGAAGTATCAATTTTGTTTTATACTGTATCTTACATTTCCTCTAATTAAACAATTATTACATCATGGTGTGTTTATTTGATGCAGCACTAGGTACTTCCAATAATGTTTAAAGAAAGAAAAAGTTGATGATTACTAGTATGTAAAATGATAGCCACAGCACATGCATCACCTTCTAAAACCTGAAGTCACTTCCCCAACTCAAACAGAATGATATTGTGAAATATTGTTTGATATCACATAATGTTTGTGGTGAGAATTTGGTAGAGATAAAGCTTTGGAAGATATCTAAATTTACAGAATGAAAACCTTTTAGATACATGTGTACATATCAACGATACAAAATAATCCCCATCATATGACAAAACAGTAATCCCTACCATGCTTTATCATTGTGTAAATAATAATAATAATAATAATAATAATAATGGTGCCTACTTGTATAGCGCACAGGTCCACCTTATCGGTGCTCATGGCGCTGAAAGTTTTACATGTATTGAATATGTCTTACTTGTGCTCTGGTGCTGCAATAACATTGCAAGCTGGACCCTATCCAGTCTACCGGCAGTGCTTTTTGATAACAATGGATAATGAGCATGATTGCTCCATCTTATTCCGGCCCTCTACAGCTCACATGTAGTACAGTCACCACCTCGTCAAACGCAATATTTTCCTGTTATTTGACATACACCTATGAAATGAGTCTATCGGCGAATGCGCACTTTCATCAGAAGAATGCATTGGTGAATTGTTCTCTGATAATTTTCCTGTCGACTGATAAAAAAATTAGGTAATTTCTGTCTCCGTTAAGTGTATTTTCAAGCCATTAAGATTTATGAATTTTCGACCCTTCGGCAGTCGAATTTTTTAACATAAGATTTCTTTTCGTGATCCTGACCCGTGCAAAAACTGAATTTTATTTTTGTCTTCAAATTTCAAAGGAGGATGAGTGTGGAAGATAAACAATCAAGAAANTTTAACAGTGCTCTTTTGGAGTCGATGGGCTTATACTGAAGCCCAGATGACACGGCTTTCACAAATGAACTCAGCTTTTCACCTCTGAGATACAGCATAATGATTGTTTTTTAGAACAAAAATTTGAATAGAACAGTGGTCTTCTACAAAGTTTTACTGATACATTCTATTAATTTCCATAACATTACAGAACATGTTAAAATGGCCATTGAATTACAGAATACTTCCAAATAGCAGCAATGCTAGGTCGCATCAAAAGGGTTAGAGTGAGATTCCACTGTACTGCTAGTATGTACATGTACATATACAGTTAATGTGGCCATGTGGCCGCAGCGCTGTAGATGGCTACTTCCACTGGGACTTGATTTATTTGAACAAATAAATGATTTGAAAGAAGGGTTTACCTGCAATGATTGGAGTTGAAGTCTGACGAACTCGGCTCGTGAGCTGGGTGTGAGATGTACAACAGAGAAGGATCCAACATACTGCAAAAAACAAAGTGAAAAAAATCAATTAAGTAAAATCTTATTCAATTTGATTTAGTCAACAATATGATAAACACAATTTATAGCGCATGTATCCACTCTGCTGAGTACTCAAGGCGCTTTGCATTATTATTACTCTGGCTTTAGCCCAGCGGCCATCAGCGCACTTGGCATTTCGAGGAATAAATATTCCTACCAGATACCCATTCACCTCACCTGGGTTGAGTGCAATAAGGATGAATTTCTTGCTGAAGGAAATTAACGCCATGGGGTGGGACTTGAACCGCGGTCCTCTGTTGAAAAGGCGAGAGCCAGCTCCACTACACCACTACACTTCCATATTAATTAATATCATAAATGCAACAGATAACAATGTAAATACAAAGCAAGTCAGAATTCTTTGGTTACATGTTATCAACATATCTAAGAAAAATTGAAAAACAGAGGGATCACTGGGTCAAATTTACTAATCCCAGCTTTACATTGGTAGCAGGTACAGTTGTATCAAATAATACATACTTGCACTGTCCATACAAAAATGCAATACATATAAAATTATAGACTATAATGCTAAAAAATATAGAAATAAATAAATAATAATTTGGGTAAATAAAAAAAAAATCTTCTACAGAAACTGGTTCCCCTATATACATTTCATAAGAATTAGGCAAAGAATATTGTTTGGAAGCCTTCCATCGAGAACCAACATGACAACAATAACCATGCTCTCAAATAGTATTCACTTCTGATGCAAGCTCTGAATTCATATGAAAATGCACCTCGTGCATATCCCAGGACGATTAGCATTGCTGGAATATGTGTGAGAACTTATATTAAAACATGAATATTCAAAGAGCTGAACCAAATATTTTCTCACAAGAGAAAACACGATAACAATACCCATATATTTTTATTCTTTCTCTCATAATGGGAAGATATTTGGTCTGAGGTTTCATAGGTGATTCACAATTTAATCCTGCTATCACGCATGTTCCATAACATTTGGCTTGTAACGTTAATGATAATTTTTTTTCTGAATGTGAACACGAAGCCCAGTCAAGAAGAGTTTGCGACAGACTTAACCCATATATCAACGCTAATATGGCTGCGGTTCCGTCGCGTGAATTCCCTGACGGTTTGCAGGAAACCTTTCATTTCAAACCAACTTCCCAACCGTTTCCTTTTCTTGATCCCCTAAAAGGAGCTAAAAAGGGAAGTAGATCTATGAAAAGACTTGCTATTTTAGCCTTTGATCATGAAATTTTGCACGGATATATTGCAAAAGCACTTACATCCCTNCACGTGCTGAGCATGATTTTGAGCAGGCATAAGATATAAATTTAATTGACATTCTTTACTGAGAATGATAAAAATGATTCCTTGCTCCGATAAACCTATTTCATTTTGTATTGTTGAATATTATTTATATCACCATTGACAAAATACTATTGAATACAAAGGTATAGTATTAGGTTTAACAAGTTTGTTTTAACAGTGCTCTTTCGCTCTTTTGGAGTCGATGGGCTTCTACTCAAGCCCAGACTATGCAGCATTACAAATGAACTCAGCTTTTCACCTCTGAGATACAGAATGTTCTTTGGGCATTTTTTTGAAAATTTAAATTATCAGATCGATAAATGCGTGGTCTTTTACTAAAACATCCAGTCAAATTCCAAGTATGGTTACTTAGCCAAAAATGATTCCAAATTTCTGAAAAGCAGCAATGGTATGTCGCAGCCAAAGAGTTAAAATGAGATTCCACTGTACTACCAGTATGCATATATAGTTAATGTGGCCATGTGGCCACAGTGCTGTACATTGTAGAAGTGGAACTTGAATTATTTGAACAAATAAATAATTTGAAAGAAGGTCTTACCTGCAATGATTGGAGTTGAAGTCTGACGAACTCCGCTCGTGAGCTGGGTGTGAGATGTACAACAGAGAAGGATCCAACATACTGCAAGGGAAATTTAAAGAAATTAATTAAATTAAATTAAATTTGGTTAAAAAAAACATATGATAAACACAACAATAATAATGAGAGAGACATTTGGTTTTACGGCGTGAATCATTACAAATTTGAATATTTACGCCAGGAGAAGAAGAAAGAGAGGAGGCGACCGGCCGGAATCGAACCCGCGACCAACACAGGTTGATTATATTGACTGTCCCAAACAACTTGATTACAGGCGCACACCACTACGACTCAGTCTATGAATATAGATGCAATTTCTATAGCTCATGTATCCACTCTGCTGAGTGCTCAATAGCTTTACATTATTATTACCCTGGCAGCCCAGCATACACCAGTGCATTTGGCATTTCGAGGAATAAATATTCCTGCCAGGTACCCATTCACCTTGCCTGGGTTGAGTGCAGCACAATGTGGATGAATTTCTTGTTGAAGGAAATTATTATGGGAGGGATACAAACCTATGACCATCTCGTTGAAGGTGAGTGTCATGACCACGTCAGAAACAAAGTCAGAATTTTTTGGTTACACGTTTTCGCCATAAATTTAAGAAAAATGGGACCCAAGTGGAATCACTGATCTACATATTTACTGTTGTCAGCTTTATAGTGATAGCAGGTAACAAAATAATTCTGACTTGCCCTGTACATATGAAAATAAAATACATATAAAAGCATTATGATATCTTTTCATGATTTTATCTGAATGTGAACACGAAGCCATGTCAAGAAGAGTTTGCGACAGACTTAACCCATATATCAACGCTAATATGGCTGCGGTTCCGTCGCGTGAATTCCCTGACGGTTTGCAGGAAACCTTTCATTTCAAACCAACTTCCCAACCGTTTCCTTTTCTTGATCCCCTAAAAGGAGCTAAAAAGGGAAGTAGATCTATGAAAAGACTTGCTATTTTAGCCTTTGATCATGAAATTTTGCACGGATATATTGCAAAAGCACTTACATCCCTCTAGGTACTATAGGCTTATTTAGTTTTAACTATGCTGATAATAATCAATATTTCAATTTTTCCCTTTAAAATTCAGAGGATTTCCATTTTTTTTTTTACAAGAATTGAACTATTTAGCTTTCAATAGATAACACATCAACGGTGTTCACATATCTCCCCCCCCCCCCCCCCCCGGGTGCATGTCCAAGTTGCCACGATCTATCAGAGATACTTATCCCCCTCATGGGTGACTGTTCACACACAAGAGTACTTTCCCCATATCGTCCGTTTTTCACGAAGGGTATTGTTGCATGAAGACAAGAAATCCCGACATAGCGCCAATTCAATGGGTATCCTATCAAACAACTTGTAAATTCAATAGAAGCACACATTTCAATGGATTTGTAACTCATTTTGTGTAACAATACCCTCTGGCTCCTGTCACTTTGTGAAAACACTGATGATATGATCAAAGGTTTTGTGGTTTGGAGATGTATTGGGTCAACATACATTCTAAAAACAGAGTTAAATGTTTCATGCTGTGGGGAGTAACGATTCAAGTTTGCTCCCCAACCCAAAAATCCTAGGATATTCTGCCGGGAGATTGGCATCCCCCGGAGGGAGAATTTTGCGACTAGCCATACACAAACCACTGAGCCTGGGATGTCCTGATAATAAGTGGAATACCTGGTCAAAAGGTGGATGTCTGGACAGGGTGTCAATGAAATCCGGAAAATGAAGATATTTATTGTAAATAAGTGTTGTGGTTTTCATCAATCAAAATGATGCCAATATTTACTCAAGAAACCATTATTGAGGTGCTGGTTCAGATGCATGTAGAAAACTCAAATAAAACCTTCACAAGGTTTTTAACTATATATTTTGTAGAGAATTATCTGCTCATACTCTAATGCTTTATTGAGACAAGAACATATTCATGCATTTAAATTACTTCCGTATATTGGTGTGAGGAAAAAGTCTCAACAGGATCTCAACAAAAAAGGTACTGGTACTGTATATTTTTTTTCATCAAAAGGGACAAAATTAAAAAAAAAACTTGGCAATAGTCAACGGATATATTACCATACCTTGAATATGTACAAAACAGATTTTCAACTTCAGGGATAATGGGTGACTTCAAGTATGGTGTTCGGTGTTGGTGTTGGTGTTGAGAGAGAAAAACGGCCCGTAAACAGAGCTCCAACACCGGAGGTCAGTTTACCAAAGCGATACGATCGCTGTATTACCACATCAAATACACATATTGGTATATTTTCTTATAATATTCTTGAGAGAAGTACACGAAAATGAATTGTGTTGAGGGGGAATTCATATATTTCACATCATAGACTTATTTTGGCAGCAATGAGCAGTCTTACAGATTTTATTATTGCGAATGCAAGTGCACAACATGTTGTCCTTAGGGAATAAAGTGCAAGCTCCGAATTCAAATGTACTGTATAACTGCATGAAAAACAAGGAAGTATGAAATACAAATAAACATACATATCTACAAGTGGTATCGATCCAATTTCAATCCCCAGGGTATATATAAATTCATATTATAGTGGTGTTTTTGCATGCCAAAGTAGCATTTGAATGTTTGTAAGTACAAATCGGCTAGTACTTTTACTAAAATAAAGCTTAAAAGATTTGTATACCTCTTAAAATTGCATGTTGACTTCAGAATAAAAAAAGCATTATCATAACCCATATGACACAGATACGTGGGATTGGAATCAATAATTTCATAATACTGTATGATCAATTGCCCATGGTTTATTTGCATACAATAGCCATTGAACAGTAATAGCACAATATCATACCCCAACAATAACCATTCAAATGCAATCCATGACAAAAACATCTTTTTAGAATTCCTAATATACCACACATCATCAGTTGTTCTCTTTTATGGAACGCTCGTGCATGGAAAAATCATCATCTGCTCGGGAGCATCGCAATAATGAGCGATGATTTCCACGAAACATAGGCCAATGACCAGAACCAGGTAGAAGACTCAATCAAGGGAAAGAAAAGAAAATAGATAGCTCTTGGTAAATAAGCATGTTGATATTGCAGACTAGGCATTGTGTAGCTTTGGTTAATAGATTGTTGAACTTGAAAGTGCGTCCAGTGAAAACAAACACACAGTTTTGGATGAGGTCAGTAAACTATTACAAATCCAGGTGACTTTTGACGATATTTTAGAGTTAATAATTTCGTGGAAATGTGGGCTATTATGGGAAGCTGAATTTTGTTGAAAGGAAAAAATAAGATGACAAATTTTAATTCATCTCAAAACTATAAAGATTAAACATGTTTATTCTACACAGTCTTCAATCTTAATTGATCGGTGTATATTTATATGATTATTGAAACTCTTTAGAATAACAACAATAATATCAATAATCATATTTCGGAAGTACATAACACCTTATCATGTCTACGACTGCTCAAAGCGCTTTCAATATTATTACCCAGTCACTTGATGGCGATTCAAGCCTAGTATCAATGCAGCCATACAGCGCTACAGCGCACACACACATAATCAGATAACGTGTTGGTGTCTCTTGCAAAAGTATCATCCTACCTTGAACACAAGCCTATAGTACTTTGTTGCTGCCTATATGCTAGAATTCAACCAGTCCTTCCCAAGTATATTAAAATAATCTGAAAATTTTTTGTGTGCATATCTATTATATCCAACTATATCTCACAACCATATTATCTTGTTCAGTTGTCAGGTGCTCTGCAATTATTTAAATTATTTCTGGTCATAAATCCTGTCAGTCCATAGTACTCTGGTCTTTTGCCTGGACTGTACTTTATACATCCTCCCGATCTTCTCCCGTTTGCGTTACTTCTGCATCATAAAAACAAAAAAATCCAAAGAATTCTCTCAACTGCTGAAATTCAGGGATTGCATAATCAAATATTAAAGAATCATGTTCTGGGGGGAGAGATCATAGATTGAGAGTGAGAGAGAGACAACCAGATAGAATCTAGACAATACTAATACAAATAATAATAATGAATGGCTTTTATATAGCGCTTATCAACTCTTCATTAGATTTCTCTAAGCGCTTTACAATTGCAGCATTACTACCCTGGCTAAATTAGCCCGGCAGCCATCAGCACAGCGCACTTGGTATTTCAAGGAATAAATATTTCTACCAGGTACCCATTCACCTCACCTGGGTTGAGTGCAGCACAATGTGGATGAATTTCTTGCTGAAGGAAATTGACACCATAGGTGGGATTCGAACCTACAACCCTCTCGTTGAAAGGTGAGAGTCAGAACCACTATACTACGGTGCCTCCAAATTACATGCCAGCAGAGAAATACAGTTGTCCTCAAAATTATTCATACCCCTGTGTATTTTGGTAGTTTTTTTATTATTGCCCTAAAATTACTGCATTTTAGAAATAATTTTTATGATTTATATATGACCAACAAGTAAAACAATAACAACAATACACAATTTGATAAATCCTTGATTTCTTGGGTATTTTATTAATGAATTTGCAAAAATTGCCATGATCAGAATTATTCATACCCTATGTTTACTGAGTCCAATGTCTTTCTTTAGTAGTCAATAGCATAGCCTTTGTGTTGATGACTGCTTCCAGACGTTTCTTGTAGTTGCCACAAGCTTCCTACATGTCTCCGTGGGATGCTGGCCCACGCTTCTTTAGCGAAAACCCCAAGTTGTGTCAGGTTGGTCGGTTTCCTTGGCATCACTCTGGTCTCCAACGCATACCCAAAGTTCTCGATCGGATTAAGGTCGGGACTCTGACTTGGCCATTCCAGGATGTTGATATGGTTGTCATTGAACTATTTCTTCACTACTTTGGCAGAGTGCTTGAGATCATTGTCCTGCTGGTACTTCCAATTGTTGCCAAGTTGGAATTTCCCAGCAGATTCATTCACATTTTCATCAAGAATCTTGATGTAATTGTCCTTTTTCATGATTCCTTCGACCTTGAGGAGGTTCCCAGTGCCATTGGAAGAGAAGCATCCCCATAGCATTATGCTTCCACCACCATGCTTGACAGTGGGCACGGTATTCTTCGGTTTGTACGCCTCTCCTTTCTTCCTCCAGACATATCTTGCATCCTTATGGCCAAATAACGCCAACTTCGTCTCATCAGACCACATGATCGTTGGCAAAATGCTTGGATCTTTCGGCAGATGACCTCTAGCAAAGGCCAGGCGAGTCTCCAGATGCCTTTTTCTGAGTAGCGGCGTCTTTCGTGGCCTACATCCATGTAGTCCACCTCTGTGCAGGATTTGATCTATGGTAGATCATGACACCTTCATCCCAGCCTGATGAAGGGTTTCAATTAGGGCCTTGGTTGTAGTCCTTGGATTATTGTTGACCCCTCGGCAGCTTTTCCTGGTAAGTTTGGGGGAGACCTTGCACTTCCTGCCACGCCTACTGAGGTTTTTAACAGTGTTAAACCCCTTGTGCTTGTTGATTCTGCTCTGAATAGTTGTCACATGGATATCATACTGCTTGGAAATGGCTTTGTAACACTTTCCTCTACTGTGGGCATGCACAAGACTTCAACATAGGTCCTCACTGAGCTCCTCCTTCTTGGCCATGATGATCAGATACTGAGAATGATCTAAGCAAATTTACCCTATTTATACCCATCTGAAAAGGGACTATTTCCTTTCACCATTTAAAATTTGGATACAAAAGAAGGTATTTATTCAATTGGAACATCTTGAATTAATACTAAGGCAAAGATTAGCACATATTCACAGGAGGTGTAAACAATGGGATTTATCAACAAAAGACACTTTTTTGTGAAGATCTCTTCAGGGGTATGAATAATTCTGAACATCTGCAAAAAGGAATTTTGGGTAACATCTTTTGTTATGCAAATGAGGTTTGGTCAAACCATATGTGAAATATCACATAGTAACATGTACATGTAGACAAAAGATATACAGAACATACCAACATAACAGATTTTGTAAGTGAAGAATCCGAAAAAGAATGTCATTTTTCATGGGGTATGAATAATTTTGAGGACAACTGTAAGTTCATCTCCGATTTAATGATTTGTGGCAGATATTCCTCTCAAAACAAAATTAATGACAAAAGCTGGAAAGCATGTGAATGACATTTCTCCCTTGTGGATTAAAGAATGGGATAATTACTTCTTATGACATTTTTTTTATGTGTTCATCTTTGTCAGAATCATGTTCATCCTATATGAATACTGGTATGATGGTTTGTGTATGTAGAGTGAAACTCTCAGTCATAAATACCTATGTAGTAGATTTATGACTCTTGAAAAAGTTGGAAGAAATTATATTTACATGTACTTGATTTTTTGTGTGTGTTCTATTCGTCTTTTCTGTTTTTCATCAATGCAAGATTGGGGCAGGCCTAGTTTTTAAATAAAATATTTCCACATTTACACACGGTATTTGAAAAGTGAAACATGACTCATTCGTAGAATGAACGAATGAGGGGAGGACTGCCAGCTCTCTTTGAATGGAAATTAAAAGCTGATCAGGTTCAAAGCAAACAGACCCATTCTTACGAGGCAAAAACAAATTTGAACACATTGGGTTACTTCAAGTATGGTGTTGAATGCTGGTGTTGGTGTTGCAGCAACACCAACTCCAGCCGTAACACCAAACCTGAAGACTGTCGGTGTTGGGGTTGACCTCGCAAGATTTCTGATGTATTTCCGGTCGTTCGTGTTGATTGCTGGTGTTGAATGTCGTCTGCTGAACCGAGGATCACGGCCGGTGTTGACCATTTACGTGCAATCTTCCCATCCTTCAACACCAACCCCAAGGGATTGGGAAAATTGCGACTTCAAGCTTGGTATTGGTGTTGGTGTTAATATCATGCAATTGTTTTTGACTCGCAGAACAGAAGCAGTTTCGCTACGACAAATCATGACATGTCCGTGGTTAAATTCACTTTACTGTAAAATTTGCTCATAAAAATAAAACCACATACTTTATGTTGGAAGGCAATATTTTTCCTTCGGAATTTTTAGAATGATCACACAATTTGTATGATTTAAAGTTGATTAATCTGAGAATTTCGGACCAAAAATTATTTCATCGTCGAGCTTTTCGCGAGGCTTTGTGCGAGCGCGCATGACGTCACCGCGGTGTTGTGGCTGATGTTGGGCGATCGATACGACGATCGTATCGCTTCTGTAAACTGACCAACGGTGTTGGAGCTCGGTTTATGGGCCAATTTGCTCTCTCAACACCAACACTGAACACCGTACTTGAAGTAACCCAGTGTAAACAAATTATGAGGAAAATCTGGCTAAGAAGGGGATGAAAAGCCAAAGGGCATCTGAAAATGTACATTTTCAGCTTATACTTCACATGTATTGAGAATTGTACTGCATTTTTTTTATTTTGGTGAAAAGCAAAAAGAATTTTTAAAAAAGCTCAGGTCACAGCATTTTTTAGTTCCTGTCCGTGGAGGGCATCCAAACAATATATTTTTTTTTTGGGGGGGGGGGGCCTTATCATATGATCGTCATCGTCTTTTACAAATTGCTCTGTCACTGATGCATGCCAGTGGAATATCTTGCATTCCCTTTTTGAAATATTTAGATAAATCCTACTTGGTGTGCTGTGTAAAAACATTCATGTTGCCAAGGCAACTAAAGTATCTGGTTCCTCACAGAAAAATATCAACTTATACAGGTTCAAGAGTGAGCAATATCACTTACTGGTACAAAATATTACAGTATTTTGTTTCTGGGGTCCAATCTACGTTTCGTGCGATGTTGGTTTCTGTACTGCAAACATCTTATAAACTTGCTTTCACAAATGAAAAATTTGTCTGAAGCTCATAAGTTTGAAGTTGATCCATACAACATAAATTTTGAGCATGTGTGAAAGGGCT
>BQKZ01003545.1:20396-49524 GCA_036244855.1 Temnopleurus reevesii
TTGTACTTGTACTTACATTTGTACAGCTCCAAGGACCTGTTACGTTTACTCAAGGACAACTCTGATTAACTACTTCTACTGTACATTTACATTGTACATGTATATCACTGATTCATAAACTGTGTCAGTAAAACTATGTCACATGCTCTGAATAAATGTTACTTATGTAAATGTACTCATGCGAATGAAAGTTCACTTACATTATGTGTTAAAATACAATATAATTTAAAATATTTTGGAATTTGGGACAACACAAAAACATTACTATCTTTGAATAGCCCAATTAGAACTTTCATCACGAGATATTTATGTACATCTGTACTTTGTTAAGCTGCAGTAGAGCAAGATGAACTTTGCTTGTTGACATCAGATACCCCCTTCAAAGCAATGTCATAACTCATAATCACAGCACTTATGTAAAATATATTTTTATCTTGGTTTTATGTAAATCACAAATATCCATATCTTAAATTGCATTTCCATAAATGAATACAACATGTGCAGTAATAAGCAACATTAAACATGTTAAAAGTAAATTGATAAAATTGCATTATTTACAATGTAGTAAACTTTAAAGGGAACCCGTCCCCCGGGATTATCATGCTTTTATTGAATGAAGAAAATCAGAAGAATGAACTGTGAAAATTTGAGTAAAATCGGACGACCCGTTAAAAAATTATGACCGCTAATGGGGATACATGTACGTGACGTCATGTCGGACAACTCCTCATAGTGCTGTATACAATTTTTCACATTTTCTCACTTTTTCTTGGAAAAGTCAACAAAATGACAATTTTCGATTGGGGTATAGCATTTCTGTATTGATTCTGCATGCATTTTGAGAAGAATGATGCTGCACCCTTACTCTAAATTTTACATTGATCCATTTTTCAACATTTTATGTACAAAGTGAATGAGAAGTTGTCCGACATGATGTCACAGATTCCATCGAATTTGCCGATCGCACGGATCCCCATCAGCAACAGGGATCGCCATATCTCAGTGACTTTGAAAATTCATAACTCTTAAATGGGTTGTCCGATTTTGCTCAAATTTTCACAGTTTGTTCATCTGATTTTTTTTCCATTCGATGAGAGCACGATAATTCCAAAGGCTGGTTCCCCTTTGACTAATTGACCCTCCAAAGAGTGTACTGTGTTAAAGTTTATTATAGGTACTCACTAAAAAAGGGGTCAAGTTTAAGAACTCGAACCATGCATAAACATTATGTACATAAATAACAGAACAATAAACGAACAACAGCATGTAGAGTTTCCTAGACATGTTGTACCGATTTCAAGTGCATGTACATTGTGTACATGCAAACAACTACACTGTACATTGCCTTTCATCGCCTTTTCTCGAATATATGTCATGGACAAACCTGTGTCATAATATGTTGCATATAAACATACTGTATATAAACTACGTGTATATGCTTTTCTTCTCTTCTTGTCTTTACATGTGCAGGATTTATGCATTTTTTTGTTAAGTCTGAAAATGTACATAAATATACTAGTCATTCATGTGCTGTGCACTGTTTGAGCTTGATATTTCTTCATGTTATTAAAATATATGTGTTTTCCATGCATTATTTGTGTGCAGTGTCAGCATTTCTTGTACAGAATACCACTTTGTGCTTCCACCTGTGCTACACAAGTAAAAATACAGCTTAGGGTTGTTTTGCAAGAAATTTGTGATTGATCACATATCCAGAATAAACCAGTTTGAGCTCACGATAATCGAATAGAAGAAAGCAACAATATCGTGCAGCACTACTTTAGAGCCCTGAATCAAGGGTTACTGAACCAAAACACAAAATACAGTCAACTCTGCCTAAGTCGAACTTGTCTAAGTCGAATAATTGCCTAAGTCGATGTAATTTTCTGGAACAAATCATACAAAACCAGTGTTATTGGCCTCTTCTAAGTCGAAATTCTCATAAGTCGAACAAATTTTTGTGGTCCCAATAGATTCGACTTAGGCAGAGTTACCTGTATGTCCATTCATCATGAATGGGTTAATGATGGAGAAACATTTACATGTATCTCTAAGCTGGCTGCTTCTCTCAAAATGAAAGGAGAAAAAAATTTCATAAAAAAGGAAGTTTATAATTATTTCTGTCACCACATACTGTAAAAAGTGGAAATTTTTGTGAATTTCGCGCAAAACTTGAATAGCGCCAAACTAAAAACATGCAAACATTTTTCTTTCCATTTACATGTAGTCCAATAATAATTGTTGTATTTCCACAAAATTACGTTCCTCAGAAAGATACAAAAAATTAATTGCTCAAAAATATCCACTTTTACAGTAGTTCAAGGTATGAACATCACTGACTTGTATAGACATGTACAACAATGGTTAAACTGAGGACTTTTTACTTATCATCAAATCAGGTTCAAATTAAAAAAAAACAGTAAAACCTTGTTATAACAAGATCCTTGGGACCAGAGAAGTTATCTCTTTGCATGTACATGTATATTGAAACCTTGTTCTATCAGGGCCAAAATACAATAAAATACAAAGAGATGGGAACAGAAAAACTAAGTTGTTATAATGAGATTGTGTTATATCAGTGCTCCTAATAGCGAGGTTGGACTGTAATACAAGGTTGGACCAGCAAAATTAAAATTGTCATATTGAGAACTACATGTATGTTATTAGTATACATGTACATGCATCCAACCTTGGAATTCCACTGAATTATAGTTGAAAGAAATGCTGACACAAGTACAAGGTACTACTCCGTCTCTACAGAACTTGTATTTACGGTGATAACTTGTTGGGTCACCTCCTCTTGCACTCGATGATAGAATGATATGTAATCGTCCTTCTTGCGAGATCTAACGCTGTCCCATTCCTGTAGAAGCATTGCCTTGATACTTTCATCATCTAGAGAATTGATTCCAGCAAGCACTTGCTGGCATATCATGTCCTTTGTCTGGTTAGAAATATTTGTATAGTGCTCTCTTTCTTCTGGTGTTACAAACACAGGATGAACTCTACTCTGTGTGTGATTTTCATCCTGAAAGAGTGACTTGGCCAGGGATGTTCTCCGCTCCATTGCTTGGTCTGTCAATGTTGTCAGTGACTTATCCAAGTCACCTTTGCTCACTGATTTGAAGGCTCCTTCATTTTGATCAAGCTCATTGAGAAACTCACTATCTCTGAGATGGGCTCTCCATACAGTGACATCTTCCTCCCGCAAATGATGTGAACTTGTGTAAGTCTGCTTATCCTGCGCATCAATAGAAGAACTTGTTCTGTCAAGAACTGCAGATCGGAGCTGTACAGACAAAGAAAAATTTAAAGTGGATAAGAATATACAAGTATGCATTCGTTAATTTGATTTTCTTTCTACATATAAACATTTATACATGTAGAGCAAAGATAAAGCATTAACATCAGGAAACAGTGGAACCTCATTATAAAGAGGTCGGATATAGCAAGATACCTGTTTTCACAAGGTGATTTTATTAATCTCGGAACTTTATACTGTAGTTCTTTGGGTTTTTTACCCTGATATAGTGAGGAATTTGGTACATGTATTACAAGGTAATTTTCATGGTCCCAAGGATCTTGTTATAAAGAGGTTTCACTGTACTCTGAATCTCTGATAATTATAAACACACACACAAAAAACCTTATTCAAAGTACTTAACATTCTAATAGATGGATGGCAAGTAATATTTGGCAAATAATGTTGTTCAACCACTTCCATTTATATGTGAATATTATCATAGTTATTTAAACAAATTATTGTATGCATGATAAGAATGTAGAACACATTAAATGAAAAAAATAATCCCATTTTCAAACAGTCACAAGGGTCATATTCAAGCAGGGTACTAAAGCACTTCCCCGACTACGCAAGGTGAGTAAAAGTCTCAGTCGGGCATGAGTTTTGGAGGAAAGGAAAAAAACTGCTTGCCAGACCTGGGCCCGATTGCATTAAAAGTTTCGTTTAAACGCAAGTCAGAAAATTTAACGCAACACTGTTTTCAACCAATCAAGAGCGCGAATTTTGGAGTTGCGTTAAATTTTCTGACTTGCGTTAACCCTAATCAGGCCGGGCTTTTTGAGCAATGCCACATTAAAGGGATAGTTCACCCCAGATATTTCTATAAAAGGAGAAAAATTTGAACAGCATATTACAAAAATAATGATAAAAATTGGTTAAGTAATAAGTAAATTACACTCATTTATATTCCCTTGTACATGTAAATCACTATTCTGGGCCCTATCACATAAAGGTTTGCGATTAATCGCTATTAGATTTTGCAATAAATTGCAAACCTTAGTTCATGATTTGCAATAGACTTACAATTGATATCAGTCACTATCAAATTAGCTATTACACAGGGCCGTGATCTGCAAATTCACAACGCTGATGATGTCATGTGCGAACAGCTCTCCTTTTAAATTGTTCAAGAAATATCATACTTTCTCATTTTTCTCAAAAATCTGAAATTTTCTAGATCTAATTAACAAATTTGAGGAAAATGGCTTTCTACGTAACATACATTTTCAAAGGGTCAGGAAAATACGAAATATTTTAGGCAAATGGGAAAGTTTGATATTTCATGTAAAATTTCAATGTAGAGCTGGTAGCACATGATATCATCAGTTTGCGGCTTTGCAGAGGTGAAAAGTGATTTACAAGGGAATATAGGCGAGTGTAATTTCCTATTTCTTAACTGATTTTGATCATTCTTTATGTAATTTGCTGTTAAAATTATTCTCCTTTAATTGAAATAGAGCAATATCTGGGGTGAACGATCCCTAGTGTGCAAATTGCATACATTTTGTAAAAACCGAATACAACCCCTGCACTTTTCAAAATGTTCTGTGGTCCCCTTACTACAACACCATCCACAAATCAACAAATCTGCAAGCTGTGAGTGAAATTAGAGTGAAGTTACTGTAGTATACGAACGGAGACTCTGGATTATGCAATAATACTCGAGGACAAGAGTCTGTGCCTGCAGACTAGTACAGTACCTAGGTACATATATGTCCTTACCTTTTCAAACTTGGGCAGATTCCTGAAGATGCGAAGCCATTCTTCTGCTGTTGGTACGCCTTTTGATATCCATGCCTTGCTCTTCTTGTTGAGGTTCTCAAGGATGAAATCCATGTCCTCACATCTTTCGAGGTCCCCCGAAGCAGATATCGCCTGGAATGCACTCCAGAAGGTTTTCACTGACGGAGGGGCACGAAGAAAGTTCAGCAGCTCAATGAGTTCAATCATTTGGTACTTGGGATGATTCCTTGCATGGAAGATCCCTGCAAATTTCACTCGTCCTAAAATAAAATAAAGAAATACACATAATAATAATAATGGTAAAATATACTGGTTTGATGGTAATATTTATTATAATGCTAGACAGAAAAATCCGACTCTCGGAGGGGTTTTTTAACGATTTCTGACTTTTGGTGGTGCCCCCTCCATTTACATGTATGGTATTGTACATACACTGTATCTGAATAATAAAATTCAATTAGCCTACTAGTATTTTGCTCATCTACACGTACATTTACATTTCAGCATTGTACAATGTAAACAAATAAAAGATAATTCTACACAGAATACAGCTTTCAACCTTATAGAATATTGAGATGAAATGAACATGTACATAAAAAGAAAACATTTCTGACACCCGATGTACATGACATGACTCCTATCCAGAATTTAGCGACGAAAGTTGGTCCTGAAATTATGACGTGCGATAATACACACACTGTTATACAGCAATGTTATATTTCATTTTCTTCAGAGTTTGTGGGCCACTTTATATGTTTCCTCATGGGGTCATCATTCCATGAGCTGAGAAAAAAAAATTCATATTTTGTAAATTGATGGACTGCAAGTATAATTTGGACATTTTGATTCTTTTGATTTATTGTCTACCTTTCTAGAAAAAGAAGAAAATGTGAGAAATGAATGGAGAATTCTCCATGTTGGCAGCCATTTTGTGCCTGTATGTTGCCAATTTAAGGAGCCCATGAGGGGTTTAAATCAAAACTTTGAAAATTCATTTATAACCTTTGAATGGATTGGTGGATTTTTAAAAAAAATTCACAGTTTGTTCATTGTATTTTCTTTATCCACTTTCTTTATCCATGTACATGAATTGATTGGAAAAAAAAATGTACACTACCTGCAATCACTTTGGCCATGTTGTTTTCCCGAATTCCAGATCGAAGATTGATAACAGCTTGGCCGTACGTGAGTATCTGCTCCTGCAAATACTTATAAGATGGGTTGCTGACACCACTGCTCCACTCAAGAAAACCATGTGATGATGCTTTGATCTTGTCTTGCAAGCAGTCCCTTACATAAGGAACTATCATCTCGTCAATGCATCCATAAAATGCAATCTGGAAAAGTTCCCATGCCTTGTGATGATCTGACCCAGCTTTCGCATATTTCTGTGCAGCATCGGAACAGAAACCCATGCATAGTGCAACATCTTTGAGAAATACTTCCCAATTCAGTTCAAGAAATGAACGCACCATATTCATCTCCACATGCCCATGTCCTATTTTCAAAAGTACCCAGTCAAACTCTTGTATGAGCTCTAGGTCATCTTCGCATATTTGTAGAGACGGGTCATGATCGTTCATATGCTTGCCCAACGCCTTTTTGCCGAAGATGGCCTGTCCACATTTCCCACAGGTATATGTCTCTTTTATCACTCGTTGGGCAAGCATAAATGGGAGACCATCACAAGTCACAGGTACCCATTCTCTCAATCCATTATTTCCATATTTTTTTACTCCAACTTGTCTGCCAATGTCCTGAAAAACAGTTATTAGTGTCGAATGCGAATTGGGATTAACAAATACAGGGTCTCCTGCTTTGATTTTCACATTTTCATGTGATGGTGTTGCCTCCTTTGAAGTTGTAGCAGAAGTACATGTAGAGGCTTCTGCTCTCTTCTCAAATGTAACATGCGTGTACTTTGCTGGCCGTTCACGATTTTTTTTCCCTTCAGATGGTTTTGCCTTTTCAGTATTAACAGATCTCAACCGACTACCACAAGAAACGCAAATCCTCTTGTTTTTCAAGTTTTTTGCCTTGCAGTGGTTACAAATGCGCCAATCTCTCCTTTCTCGCAGAAGTTTAACCTCCTCATCAACTAAGTCAGTCACAACACCATTTTCTATGGACTGCTCTCCATAAACTTTGTCGATTCTTGCTTCTAGTGTTTTGCACAATTCTTGATAATGCGTGTGGTCAACCGCTTTGTTCAATTCACTATCCTTTAATACTACTTGGTCTATTTGTTCACGGAGATTTTCTACTCTCTGCCAGTGGATCGGTTTCAATGACTCGTTATTTTGAAGGGTTCCATTAGGATCAACTTCTGCGATACATACACTAGTTATCACACTGATTTTTAATTGATGATTATGTCTCACATGGTACGATTTCCCGATTACCTGGTCGTTGTCAAACGACACCAGAATGTCACCGACAGGCAAAGGAGGTGGTTCCGATGATTGTTTTGTCAACCAGGATGTGACACTTGGATAACTTCCTGATGGAGAATGCGCGGAGGTTATTTCACAGGCTGTTCTACTCCTTGTGATGGAATACGAGACAAGATTCTCACTAAGAGATAAAGGCAAAATAGTGTTTTTATTACTCAGGTGCAAAATATGTTCCACAGTTTTGGCAATATCACCCTCTGATGCATTATTACCTGCCGTTCCTTTCAGAAAGCTGTAAATTACAGGGTTTTTCGTAGCAATTTCACTTGTTAAACAGCTGCTGCATAAAGCATCTATGGAATTGTTGTGCTTCTGTAAACACTGAATGTCTTTTTTCAACTGGTCTCTTTGAGATGAAGCGATAACATTGGCAACTTTAGCTAATTCTGCAACTCCAAATGTTGGCAATGCTTTGAGGACAGAATCTACACTAACAGTAACAGCTTCATTTTCTTTTGCAGCTGCAGTTCCAGTAATGAGAGCGGGGTCAGATTCAACAGAGTCTGAGACAGAGGACAAATTAATTGAAGAAAAATGTTCAACACATAAAGCGCAAACGTAGAATGTTCGCTTACCAGCTTTAATCATCCATTTGTTTTCCTTTTTAAACTCGGTCCTGACGTTTGCCGATAGTCGCGAAAATAAAACGTAACTTTGTTGGCGTTCAATGGACGAAGCAGATAGATCAGTAGAGTTGCCCCGAAGCTCCGGGGAGGATGCGTTTGACCCAGCGTCAACACTATTGCCCAGCTTCGGTTTCGCTGCGATTACATCGTCGTGTGAGCGGTTACAGCACGTTTTCTCGATAATGAATTTACCACATATTCCTCTTTTCATAGGAAAGCAAAATCAGAGCATTCAAGATGACATTCCCCGGTCGAAATTCAATAATGCAACATTAAAGTTAATCAAAGTTGGTATTATTTGAAACAAAATAAGCGAACAAAATACACTCGGAGATCTTTCACACTCGGAAGTACAACAAACGCGCGCGTACGTATGCGCGCGCGTTCGACGTTGCGTTGAGTGAGAATAGGCTGAAAATTCAGAGCGAATTGAAAAAATCTATCTTGCTGAGGCACTTGCAAACATGGATGAATTAAGGAATTAGCACACGGTGGATCGATCTGCAAAAAAGGTCTGTGAGATGAAAGACTATTCATCTTTTCGTACGCCAAAAATAAAATCGATCCACCGTGTGCTTCCCTTTCATTTATTATCAAGTTGTTTCAACCCCATAGACTCGTGTGTAAACTTGAAAGAAGCCCGAGCCAGCGATAGCTATTCTGGGCTAATATTATGATAGCTAAATAAGGCTATTTGCTCGGACTGTCAACCGGAGCTAACACACAATGTAGAAAATGCAAGAGAGATGAAGTATATCAAATCAATTGAAAAAGAACCTCAAAACCATACGTATCACTTGATATTTGCTCTTGATTTATAAATAAATCAAAACCTAAAAAAGGCATGATGAAAGTCCTGGAAAATATTGATTCTCTCCCAACAATATATGGTATATGTCGGCTAATAAAAGGAAAACTAAAAGGGCATGATGTTTCATCAGAAGGCAATACTTTTATTAGTTTCTTGATACAAACAACTAATCAATACCGCCCACACCATCACAATTACATTGTATAAAAGACAAAAAACACACACCACTAATTTCCGCTGAAAATACTGCAGCGACAAAGCATTCCGTTCCAGTTCCTCTCCAAAGCATTGAGTCGTAGAGAAGTAGGACGCGTCGGTGATTTAATTGCTCGTAACAATTCACAAATTGCTTCGCCTCTTTTCAGTGTCCGAGCACTCGATGGCCACAAGTGTCATTTTGGATGCGAAGCAGCTGAGCTTTAATGGGTTGGTAATCTAATGTGTATCTTCGTGCCGTGTTCGTTTGTCGACTCTTCCTTCTCCCCATAGGGATAGATTGGGGGAGGCAGATAGCTAAAAATACTGACGGAATGGTTACAGGCTGGACAAGATGATGTAATTTTTATGCCTAATTTTGTTGCAATACTTCGCCTTTCTAACACGGCTCGTTATGTCTCTTCATCTGTTCATGAATCTGTCGGTTTATCTTTCTTTCATTATCTATATTCCACAANATTTCACATGATTTTCAACTTGGAACATGAAATCTAATAAGTAATTACCCCCTCAGTACATATAGTCATCGCAATTAATCACGTGAGATCATCTATTGCATGCAGTCCAGTGACTGCTTCAGGACACCAAGAATGAGTAATGAAGATTTTTATTTGCCATGATTTTCAACCATGGATGAGATGGGAAAGTCATCCATTCCATGAAATTTTTTTCCTAATCATTAGCTACTTTTATATTTCATACTTTATCCTCGTTTTAAACGCATTGGTCGGGATTGAAATATGTGATTCATTTTGTTACAAGGTTTAAAATGTGGGGTGGTCTAGAGTTAATGGAAAATGCACTTGATTAATTGATTAATTACTGCATTCATTGGACCACTCCAATGAGTGTGCCTACTTCATACATGTTACATGTAACACATGAATTTTCCAACACCAAGATTTAAATCAGGTTTACAAATAAACCAAAAGTAATTTGTAGCATTGTCGTATGTACCACTACGAACAGTTTAATGAAACACTGGTTGCAATGGGAGAAATTTTCAAAAAGCCTTGAAGTGTGCTTCTCTGAAAATCTTGCTCGTTTCCGAAAAGGATAAATTTGCAGAATGGAATTAAAGCACACACAACTGCAAATCGAGTACGAGCTCTTAGAAATTCACCATGGTAATCTCTTCAGAAGCCCAATTTGATTCCCAATATCATCTGCAAATTGACTGAAGCAAATACGGATCCAGTTCAATTTGCTTCATCAGAAAATCTTGTAACTTCTATTTACAGAGGAAATAACATTAACATGTACTGTACCTCAGAACAGTGTTACAGTTCTTCTGTTACAAAAAGTAAAGATACTTTTTAACAGACATTGGTAACATTTTGTAGCCATTTACAAAATGTTATAGGTGGGTTTACTAATATGCATTCTCGATATACAAAGGTTGTTCTTGACGACCCAAAAGCTTGCCCGAGGCTTGCCCGAGGCTTGCCTGACATAGCAACAGGTAATGTATGCAAACTGGATTCCAAGTGTTGTAATTCAATTGTGACTGTCCGGTTAAATGAATATCACGAAACTACGTTTGCTGGCAAGCAATATGCATAAATTTTGTTTTATTAATAAACCGGCCTGTTCCAATGATCACTACATCTTATCCAGACTGACTTTTCGATATTAAAAGGCCAGAAACTTTTCGTTCTGATGGTGTTAGTTTTTTTCTTGAAAATGATAGATAATTCATATCTAGTATTTCAGATCAGAATGGTTGACCTTGTTTACAACAACCTTGTAATTTCTCATACTAAACATGTAACTCGGCTTCTGTACAAGCCTATCATCTCTAAAGGATTAATAAAGACCTCAGCTTCCTGGTTCTAAATACAAAATCAACATTTGAATATATTTAGCTTGAAGACAATTATTAAGTGCTTCCTATAAATGAACCAAATGAATTCTCGACCGCGCACGGTCGAAATTTATGCCTCCGCCATCACGCAATCAGAAAGATATATGTACGGCTTGTTCCTTGCCATCAGAAATCAAAAACATTTTACAAATTTTTGGCACTGCGACCTTTAACCCTATGAACCCAAAATCTCATCAGTTTTTCCTCACATGCGTATACATAATTGAGCTACACACTGTAAGTTTGAATGAACTTATCTGTTATACATGTAAGTTATAACAATGAGCTATATCGGTTGATTTTGTACAAGTTTTTGTGCCCGGTGACCTTTGACCTTTGACCCACTGAACCCAAAATCTAATCAGTTCACCCTCACATGCTTATACATACTTGAGCCAAATTTGGTCAAAATCTGTAAAGTAGTTCTGAACTTCTTGCGGTAACAAGCTATTTTGGATGATTTTCAACAAGTTTTTGGCCCTGTGACCTTTGACCCATTGAACCCAAAATCTAATCAGTTCACCCTCACATACTTATACATACTTGAGCCAAGTTTGGTCAAAATCTGTACAGCAGTTCTGAACTTATTGCAGTAACAAGCTATTTTGGGTGATTTTTTACAATTTTTTTGGCCCTGTGACCTTTGATCTTTGACCCACTTAACCCAAAATCTAATCAATTCATCCTCACATGCTTATACATATTTGAGCCAAGTTTGGTCAAATTCTGTACTGCAGTTCTGAACTTATTGCGGTAACAAGCTATTTTTTGTGATTGTTTACAAGTTTTATGGCCCTGTGACCTTTGACCTTTGACCCATTAACCCAAAATTTAATCAGTTCATCCTCACATGCTTATACATACTTGGGCCAAGTTTGGTCAAAATCCGTCCAGCAGTTCTGAACTTATCACAGGAACAAGGTCCAGATGGATGCACGCACGGACGCACGCACGGACACACGCACAGACGCACGCACGGACGCACGAACAACCAAAAAACATGATGCCTCCGGCACCACCTTACGGTGTCGGAGGCATAAAAACTTATCACAGGTCCATACTGTTCGGGAAATATTCTTGTGAAGATATGAGCCAATGTAGCCATTAGGTTAATATTGCATGTTTGGTGAGAGAAGGGGGAAACTCATAATCTTCAAATGATACAACAACGCCATTTTCGCTTTCGCCACAGATATGAGCTTCTATCTATGATGTAATAAAGGAAAGCAATATCATCCGCCGTCCACCACCATAAGATCAAAAGAACAGCAAAGATTTTAAAGCAAACATGGACCCAGTTTACACTACTAAAGAAAGAGCGGTGTTCTTGTACTGTAAAAGCATACATACAGTACTATATTTAAATTTTAGTGAATGCATAAATTTCAGGTAGCATGACATAATTAGCGGGTTATTTTTACCTTTGAAAGATTGTTGTTCACAATTCTATAGGGATTCTAATGAGTAAAAATTTTAGGGCTTAGTCATGAAATCAGCAAAAATAAAAGCCCAGAGATAAACGTCAGCTAAGCCTACATCATTTTCATTCACACTTTCTCAGATCGAACGATCCTCCAAAGTGCTGTCTTACTGTGATAGATAACTGACATCATTACATGTACATCCTCTTTCCCAAAATTATTTGAAGATAAAATCAACTCTGAATGAAAATGTGCATGTGAACAGCCTATAAACACACACAGTTCTCTATTTATTTGGGTTTAAAGTTTTTGAACCACTGTCTTCAATTAAAAAGTACACTAAGTCGAAAGAAATCAATGTTTAATTTACCTCTTGAATTAGCTCATCATGTTTTTTCAGTTCATTTTCAAGTGATGTAATTTAATGAATGTTGTAATTGTTTGTTTTGTGTGTAAAGATATCAATAAATGTAATTTGAAAGAAAAAAATCTTCAATTAGCTTCAGTTTCATTTCTCCAAACAAAATAAATTGATATTTATATGACAGCAATTGCAATGAAACTATTTGAAGATCACCAAAACAATGTTGGTACCCCTTTCGTTCTCTTTTCAGCATTGGAATACCTCGGACTGCATCTTTTGGATAATGAGAATAGGGTGTAATTGGTGTCCACAGCTTGGAATGAAAAGCAAACATGGCCGGGTGACAGAAGAGATGAGCTATTGATTATGAGGACATCGGAGATAGTTCTGGCAGGTTATATGAGATGGGGAGGCTAAATAAGACAGGTGCCTTGCACTTTTTAGTAGAGAATATGGGCCTGGTGGTTAAGACGTCCACATTCTAATCTGAAGGTCCTGGGTTCAATCCCAGTCATGGTGTTACTTTCCTTCAGCAAGAAATTCATCCACATTGTGCTGTACTTGACCCAGGAGAAGTGGTAAATAGGTAGGTGACAATATCATTGTGATGAGATCATGCAAATTCTGCTGATCTCATAGGATAATACAGTACGTCATTATCATTTCTGATGCTATAATGAGGAAATGAGAGATAGTTCTAAAAAGATACATGTGATCAAAAATAAAATGATTCCTTGCATTTTTTAGAGGGAGCGTCATGGCCTAGTATTTGAGACTCCAAGCAACCATCTTAAAAATTGAAATGTCTTGGCTTCAACTTCCATGCATGGCATTAATTTCCTTCAGCAAAAATTCATCAACATTCCTCTGCACTCTACCCAGGTAAGGTGAATGGTTGAGAAAAAGAAATTATTCATTGGACAAAGGAATTATTCCTTGATTGGACTAAGTTGTTTTGTCAGATGATTGGATGGGATGGAAATCTATATGAATTAAAATGTACACTGCGCAAAAAATATTAGGAATCATTATTATTGTGTATATCATTATACATGTACAGTCCAAACTCATTATAAAGAGCACTGATAAAACGAGATCTTGTTATAACAAGATATTTTTCCTGGTCTGATCTCTTTGTATTTCATTGTATTTTGACCCTGATATAACAAGGTTTCGATATAAAGAGTTAATTCTTCTGGTCCCAAGGACCTCATTGTAATAAGGTTTGACTGTACAAGGTTTTCTTTAATAATAATAATAATAATATAATAATAGATGCAATTTATATAGCGCACGTATCCACTCTGCTGAGTGCTCAAGGCGCTTTACATTATTATTACCCCGGCAGCCATCTGCGGCGCACTTGGCATTTCAAGGAATGAGTGCAGCACAATGTGGATGAATTTCTTGCTGAAGGAAATTGACGCCATGGGTAGGATTCGAACCTACGACCCTCTAGTTGAAAGGCGAGTCACGACCACTACACCACGGCCTGATGCAACTGTTTTGCATGTTATCAAACACATTATTATCATTTTCACACATGATTGATTTTAATGATTGCATAATTTCTCTCAATCTACTACTGAAAAGTGAGCCCATAGTGAAACAAAACAATCGCAAAGTGATCTTGGACATTCTTTTTCAATAGTGGATCTTATTAAAGGTATAGATTCGTAATAGTCGGGATGCAGAAAGTGATGTGAAACGAGCTGATGTATTCACAAGTTGCTTTACATACATAAATATAATTGTGTTCGAAATAAGGAGAGAAAATTGTACGTATTCTGGAGTATTTTACGTCGAACGCGCCAATCAGCCATGATTCCTACGGTGTGCTAAGTGCTTTTGCACGGGGGAGCGTCGGCCCGGAATGGGCGGAGCGATCGGTGGTATTGTTTGTGGTATGTGAGTTCGCATTCATTTTGTACGTGAAGCATGTTGTGCTAGGGAGGGAGACCGCAGCATCATTTTTTTATTTTGCGATAATTAAGCCATTTCTTGATCGATTTTAATCAAACAAACTATGAACATACATGTACTCTAATTTGCCATTGAAAAACTGAATTATGGTAATACTTTTACTACAGCTCACAAAGTAGTTAAATATCTGAAGCGCCATCCTCCCAAAACTGGTCTATCGGTTTAAAGTGCATCGGAAAACCTGGAAAACTGGAATGACTGCCATTATCAGGAAATGTGATACTGTGCTGTTCAGGAAATCAGACAACCTGTTACATGTAGAATCACATCAGGAATCTAATTCAATAACAAATAACTTGCATGTAATTGCAAAAGTACATACTGTGAAAATGAGAGACAAAGAAAGTGGCCCAAATACACAACATCCTATTCAAACTTTCAAGAAGCTCACAGCACACAAAAGACATCAATTCAATCCTTTTTCTTGCTCAAATTAACAAAGTGCTATATTCATGCATGTAACTACTTGCAGAATAATTTGAAATTGAAATTTCTCTGTCTGTTGGAGTCATGGGGAGTTGTTGAATTTTTTTTCAATTTTAAATGCCCACATGGTCATTATGATATCCACCTAAAGGAGAAATACACTTATAATGTATGTTAATTTCTTTATACCTTCTCAAGTGGACTGGTATAGAAATCATTGCACACACAATAAAGGGGTAAATACTATATGAATAAATACATGTACCATCGTGCTTAGATACAAAAAATATGGAACCTTTAAAAGAAAATACATGAATCAACGCTCTTTTCAATATTTATTTACATGTAAAGCACTCAAATAAAAAACACTCCCAATACCTGTAATGGCTACCCTGGGTAGCAAAGACTTTCGCATTAGAACTCATATACCGCAATTCAAATTTGCAAAGCATGACAGTCAGGACCTGCGATTCTTCAAATATTAGCTATGTGAACACACAGGGAATTCTGAAATGGACTACAATGTTGACAAAGTTAGATATTACTATTCATTCGTTCCCAGCAGATTGGAATGTAAATTGACATTCAGACACCATTCTTGGCATTATGGAGGTATGGTGGCTTTGAAATGTACCCAACAGTAGGTCGTGCGTGTTGTGAATTCTTTCGACCTTGATGGTGTTTCACCAAATCATTCTTAAAATTACCTGCGACTTTAAGAAAGATTGGGGTATGTTAACCAGTGTAATATAAACATAACAAGCTTAAAATTCTCAATCATTCAGCACAAGAACGGGTACCAGTCATATGTAAATCGTTCTTGAAGTCTTTCGTAATTTGGTGAAACACCGCCCAGGACAGTGTTTCACCTTGGTTTCACCAAATCATTCATAAATCTACACAAAAAATTTAGAAAGACGGGGGTATCTTAACAAGTGTACATGTAATATGCGTAAGATTCTCAATCATCCAGCACAAGAACTGGTACCAGTCATGCATAAAGTCTTTCATGGTGAAACACTGCCCTGGGTTGTGTTTCATGAACCTGTTCATAGATCTACACTTGACTCTACTAACGACTGGTGACCCTCTCCTGCACACAATGATAACTCCTGTCGCTGAATCACACCTGAGAAAAGGTCACCAGTCATTGGTAGAGTCCTGTGTACTTCTATGAACAGCTTCATGAAACACAACCCTGGTCAAGAAATTTTTGATTTCGGACGTGAAGTTTGATTTCTCAGCAAAGTTTGTTACCCAGGGATGCAAAGTTTTGTGACTCATGAGTGGCCATGACACAAAGGTTTAACATGGGATGTAAATTTTATGACAAGTTCGTGACCCAGGATTTGAGTTTAGGACCAAAGTACCTGAACTTAGAGTCCCTAGATGCAGAATCAGAATACAAAATTTTGCATCCAAAATGCAAATTCTCTGTCTTTGGTTTATACAAAGTTTACATTCCATGTCCCAAACTCCACATCGCTTGTCTCAAACAAATTTGCGTCCCAGGTCACAAACTTTGTCTTAAAAATTTCACGACCTTTGATCTTGTGAGCCTACATGTAAGTCCTGCTTTTGAGCGTACATCCGCGCCACCACACACTGTCGCTCTT
Source organism: Temnopleurus reevesii (assembly GCA_036244855.1). Lineage (NCBI taxonomy): Eukaryota > Metazoa > Echinodermata > Echinoidea > Temnopleuroida > Temnopleuridae > Temnopleurus > Temnopleurus reevesii. Next base: position 37,224 of record BQKZ01003545.1, read on the forward strand.
CATACAGGCAGCTCAATAATCAGGTGTAAACAGACTCTTTAAATTGCGCTATACATTCAATCTTGAAATTTAGCCCTAAAAATCCCTCTTTGCAACATGTAGGCCTACATATATTCTAAATTCCCAGAACTATGCGCAATCATAATTTTCTCATTTTATTCACATGTCAGCGAAATGGTTCAAAACTTGACTAACCTTAAAACAATCCTGGCATTATAAACTCGATACTAGTCCAGATATCAAACTGATTTCTACTGCGAAGGAAGTTAAAGAGTAATTGAAAGGTCAGAATGGGTTAGAAACCTGCCCGTGCACAGTGTTCGGTTTCCTGCGTTAGATTTACAGGTTTATACACGTATCAATGTAATCTTTGGAGTGAATACTTGTTATTTTCCTGTTCAAATCTCTAATGTGAAGGGTTGCGTCTAGACTAGATGGACAATACCGGTATTGTACAACTTTAAATATACTCTTTCAATTTGCTCAGAGTAAATGTTTAAAGGTATATGTAGCCTGATACACGTGATTGAATCAATTTCTATTCAATTGAACGAGCCCATTGATGAAATGCACCTCGATAATGATGCAGAAGCAGGGTGAATGTTAAGATCATCGTTTGCAAAGCAGAATTTAATGCATAATAATTATTTAAAAAATCGAGAGGTGAAAAGTCCCTTCATTTCATTAAAGAAATTCTCAATAAAAGATTCAATAAGAAATTGCCTGGCACATATATTCTTTTTCATTCTATTAATAGTACTGATATTAAAATGTTTTTCTTTCTGTACATGTAGACCATACAGTACAATGTTAAGTTACCTTTTTAAAGAAGCAATGGGAAAATCTGCAAGCCTGCACATGAATGTTAATAAGCTATTTTTCAGAGCTTCATATTTTCATTAAAAACACAAACACACATACTTTGTTTCCATGTTTTTAATTTTTGAGTGAAAAATAAATAATGAATTCACACAAACCAGGACATGGTGGATGAAATGTTACAAATATGGTTTATATATTTCTAAAATTCATCCTAATTTCAGTATTGGATTACCTTTAATGTACAGGTGTAAATGTAAAACCTTCCTGTTTAGTTTTCTCCTATGCATTAAAGTCTAGACAGAAGTGCAGTCATTTCTTGCAGTGCTGATGATGAAAGTGGTGTTAAGTTTCCATCAACTGAAACTAATAATGACTTTTATTTGAACTTTTCTGCATATTATTATTTATCATATTTTATGAACTCAACCAAAAGTCAATAGCCTGTATTCCGATATCGAGGTTTAACCTAACCCCAGACTAAGCTGTTTTCAGTTAACCCAGGTTCTTTGGAAAGTTAAGCCAATGGTCTAAATGACATTGTATAGACCGGTTTACTAAAAGATTCAAATTTATGCATGTTTCTTGCAAATTAACATAGTTATTAGGTATTCCTTAAACCGGGCAGTAACAATTGGACTATTATACCTGGAATCCATTTTTAATACGTTGCTACTATGTCGAGCAAGCACAGGGCAAGGTTTCGGGTCGAGTTTAAAGAACGCATAAAATTTGCATCTATTAGTAAACCCGCCTATTAGTCCACACTATTAAAATAAAGACCCTTACCTGGCCCTGCTTTCACCCCCCCCCCCCCCCAAAAAAAAAAAAAATATATATATATATATATTTGGTTGTTCAAGAATGCCTTTCTTGAAATGAAGCATTAAAAATAATAAATATAAGCAGTGCTCAGTCATGAGGGTTTGTTTTAATTCATTTTATCCTGATTATTGGAAAACATTTCCAATACAAAATTACTGACAAACGTGTAAAAAAAAATATGTAGAAGGGGGTGAAATGCCAAAGAATGTCTGATAAAGACTTTTCAGATTTTATGTCACCTGTTTCTAGTAATTTTACTGTATTTTTTTTTTAGCTGGAGTGAAAAGCATAAACAAAAATTGAAAAGGAAAAGTTCCGGTCAAGCCATTTTCAGAGCTTCAGTAGATAGAGGGCAACAAAATAATATGTTGAGAGGCCAAGTCAGATGCAGATTTTACAACTCCTATCAAGGTCATTGAATTTAATTTTCATACAACACAATCAAACCAAAAGGTACATGGAGCGGAGTGTAGATGTAGATGTCGATTAATATCATTTACAGATATCCACAAACAAGGAAGCCGGACAACTTAATATCATTAACAAATTATGCTTCAAGGCCAAGACCATATAAACAGCTCTTCACAATGCTAGCAATGCAGAAACACACGGAAAGTACATTACAAATCATTTTGATTGCTCGACCACTAATTGATCATAATCGGATCAGACATCTGCCTAATTGAAATGAAAGCATAGCCAATGTCAGTTTGTATTGAAGCGTCCATGATGTTTATTTGATTTGACAAATGAATCAAATCATTGATCACATCCACAATCATCTAGAATTCTATTTAGACGAATAAATTTTATAGAAATATAATTCTAGGTCAGCGTTCAATAAACTATTCTGCAAAAACCAGGGTGTTGATTTTCATACCAGTTTGGTTTTGCTCTGTGACTTTGTACAATACAAATCATGTTCGTATTCGAAATGTCAATATTGTGATTTTTTTAAAGAGGGTACAAACACAGAAAAGGTGATCTCTATCGGTTGACAACTACGGATTCAGTTTGATCAGGGATGGTGTTTATTTAGATACTTTCCAGGTATATACCGATTCATATCCAGTATTAGATTTAACCATCAACCCTACTTTTAACAATGTCTAGCATGTCTCCATAAGAAATCCCTAAGTGCTCAGAGCAGCTATATATCAGGAATACCAGGGAGGTGTTTCACCAAGATAAGAAAGACTTTAAGAACGACTTTACGTCCGACTGGTATCAGTTCTTGCGCTGAATGCACGTAATAGTGTGAACCATTATGCGCAAGAAGGGATACCAGTCGAACGTAGAGTCGTGCGTAAAGTCTTTCTTATCTTGGTGAAACACCTCCCAGGTACCCATTCACCTCACCTTGGTGGCACAATGTGGATAATTTTTTGCTGAAAGAAATTAGTGCTGTGGGTACGGTTTGAACCATGTCCCTCTGATTAAAAACAAGATTCAGAACCACCACACCATGACGCTCCAATGCATGCAGTTATGAATATCCATCTCCTTGAAATACATCAGAAATGATAATCATTGTGGAAATAATGTGGTGTCGCAGTTCCAACTCTTGCCTTTACCAGAGAGCAAGAATGAGCCAGATCTCAGCAAGAAATTCATCCACATCATGCTGCACTCAACCAAGGTGAGATGATGGGAGAAATTTATTTCTTGATAAAGCTTATGCACCAAATACTCGATGAAAACCTAAAGCCAGGGTAATAATATTACAATAATGAAGCAGTCATAATCGCTATTAGGAGCTTTTCATTATCATCATTATTATTTTTTTTTATTTGCCCCACTACTGGGATAAAAAATATGTGACTGATTCATGCAACAATAACTGTAAATACGTATTTATTTATGCGATAATTTCAGTACTAATCCTGCAAATATTTTGGATTTCTAAGCGAACCCTCCCATGCCCTTCCTTCCACAGAGAAGCAAAGATGAACTTCGCACTATCAATTTCATTGGGAGGAAATAGCCACTAACTTGTCTTATTATTCAGAGAGCTGTCAGAACGCCAAACAAATGTGAACAAAAATAACCCCCGCTATAATTGACAACCCGAGGTCTCGGCTGGGGAACATCTATTTTGGATCGTAACATTGTAATTGAGCCGGGCTAACAAGAAAGTGTTCACACTTGGATCCAGATGATGATTTAATTGGTTTAAGTCCACATAAATATTACAATGATTTTGATATGCGTTTAAGTGAATAATACATTGAATATCACCAGAAAAGCATTTTTAAATTTGACATCAGTTCCGAGAAAAAAAATGTGGTCAGCTTGAAATAGTAATACAGAACCTGCACTCGAAAAGTTAATTGGGCAATGTTGTAGGTATATTGAGCTATCATCTGGCTTATGTGAAAGAGTTAATTCTGCCAACATATGTATGTACATGTAGGTCAAACTTATGAAGAAGAAGAAGATACATGTATTTTTAATATACAACATGTACATCTCACCACATTCTCATGTTAGCGGGTACAATCAATACATATGTAAATTGAATATTCTCCTATTAAAGTTGATGTGATTTCTTGGAATAAATCTTCTGAAACCTTTGCCATTTGTATCCTCTCAAGAAGTCGAATTTCTTAATTTTTAGTCAATTACACTTTTAGTATGTGATTCAAAGAGATTTGGCTTTAGAGTTCTGTATTTTCAGGCATGCCCTGCTGCTAATACAACAAACTGTTCAGTTGACTTGAATGCAATTTTTCAAAAATAGTGTCAGTTATTCAGAAAAAAAAGGTTTTTTTTCAATATTATCTTTCTTTAATTCTAAACACATTTCATGTGAAAAATATGACTAGAAAATAAAAAATGGAGTCAATTTTTTTTTTCAAATGTTTTTGTATTATTTTACTGTGATTTTCTATTTTATTTGTGAATAGTAATTAAACAAAATTCACATCAGGCCATTTTCAGATGGTGCGTTGTTTGAACGAATCTTTTTTTTCAGGCCAAGCCACTGGACCGAAACAGTGAAGTGGTGCATCAATACAGTAAACGATACAGTGAACCTTACATAAATTTGATGGTCACCCTTTTATACAAAAAGTCTTGAGACTACAACTACATTGATAAGTAGCATCCAAATCTTTGGACCCAAAATTCATAATTATGTCAAAGCATAACAATTCTGTGTGAACACATCCCCAAAAGGAGACAATAATTAGCAGATGTCTTGTTTCTGAGCTGGGACTTCCTCTAAAGACCTCTAGCGCCCTAATAAGACATTCCCTCTATGATCTGGCAGATTTACTTGGGAAATATACAATATTGTCTCCCTACATAGCACCCAGATTCCAACAAAACATACCATCTAATATGATCTGGCAGATTTACTCTAGCAATATACAAAATTATCCCTTAGCGAGCTGTAATTTTGATAAATCCTGCAAGCTTATTGGTCAATTCTTCTGAGAGATACTCCCGATTGTCTTTTTTATTTCCTTTCCAAGATGAAACAAGTGATATGACCCTGTATCACCTTTTTTGTTTTGTTGCTGTTTTAATATTTCTATCATTTTTACGATCGTTGTGGGCATGTGCAGTTGTGATATGGTACCGTATAACATGAAAACTACAAGGCGCGCGCATTTAAGAACTTGTGTGATAATTGGCCACACACATGCAAGCGCACACTAGTACCACATCGAAAGAGCTTATCTTCAAATGAAGTTGCTTTGTGGAATTTAGATTATTCATTCATTTCTATATTTTTCATTTCTTTTTAATTCATCAGCATGTTTCTGACCATGGACCTCGGAGTATGGTAGGTTCATGTTCTGACTATCGCAGTAATGTTTACACTTAATAAGAGATAGAATCATTGCACCCTGCTTGTCCTTACATAATACGGGAAATATCACCGTTCTGGTTCCATATTCCGTTCGGCCTGCGTCCTCATGAATTATGGTACCAGAAGGGTGATATCTCCGGTATTACGTGAACAAGCAGGGTGCAACTAATATCATCGCCCTACACAATATTACATTCCCTCTATTATCTAGGAGATTTACTTGGTAAATGTACAACTGTCTACTTACATAGCCCCAAGTACCATAATAGTACATTCCCATTTAAATTCCCATTCACATTCAAATTTTGTAGGCATGCATACATGTTATAGTGCACAACTGTGCACTATATAGAGTAATTATTGCACGGCAACGACACGGCAATGACAATGAGTATTGTATACAATATTAACTCTTTTCATGGTACAAAGCATCCTAATATCACCCACTAATTTAATCTTGCATGATTGAGAAATACAACGGAATTGTTCCTTAACTCGATAAGGTGACAGAATTTAATGCTATTTTGATCGGCCTAATTTATCAACGCATACTTGAATGATTAAACTGAGTTTAAAATAAAAATTAGTAGCAAAAAGGCTGCATGGGACCATGACAAAACTTGTAGGATCCTACCAAGTTATCTTGATATCAGGGTTGAAAAACAAGAAATTATAAAGAACTTGGACAAGACAACTATCTTTGTTTTGAGTTTCCACTGTTGATACAAATCTTAAAATATGTACATCTAAATAATGCTTACAATTTAATACTACAATCATTCAATAGGCTGGTTCACTACACATACGTATCTACACTTGGTACATATTGTATATACATGTATATCACTATGATTTGGCAAGAAACGTGCATAAATGTTAATCTATTAGTACACCAGTCTACTGATATTTACACAGTACCTGCTGATATAAGTATCACACAAATAAAACCCACCACAATTATCGAACTACTCAGTGGTCTAGCAGTAAGACGCCTGTCTAGTCATCAGGAGGTCGAAAGTTCAATTCCTACAGGAGTACCTTGTATGTCTATTGGGGTGTTGCTCAAAATCAACTGCAAATCAACTGCAACTTTGCAACTTGTAACGCACATTTTCATTCGCTCGTGGTGTGCGCATTTAACAATACGTGCATGAAACCATGATTTTGATTGGCGCGCACCGATCAACTGCAAGTTGCGATCAATTGCAACCTTTGAGCAACACCCCCTATGACTTTCTTCCCAGCATCGTATAAACAGACTGTCTACCAGTCTCATCCATGTTGGGATATCAAGGCAAGAATTATTTCATTTATCATCTACCCAACACAAAATATTGATATTTCTGCAGTAATTACTACTATTTTACGAATCAAAGCCCTCACAATCATCAAGTTTCTTGCTGGTCTCAGTATACAGAAGTAAGACGCCTGTCTAATCATCAGGAGGTCCTAGGTTCAATTCCTCGCGGAGTATGCCTGTGAATTTTTTTCAAGTTCAGAACGGGCCATTTCGAGAGGGTGGGTCGGGGGAGGGCATCCAAACAATTTTAGGGGTCTGATAGGATGAAGCAATAATTATTCTAATTTTGCGTTATGTACTAACGCATATTAAATTGAGGGATTCAATGCAAATGTTTGTAAACTGTAGATGTATTTTAATATAGAGAACTGAAAGATCAATTTTGAGCTTTGCAGATATGGGCATAAAATACTATTGTCAGAAATAATGCACACAAACATCTTTTACAAATACAGAAATCTAACTGGCTTAGAGCTGCGTCTGCACTATAGCGAGTTTTTGAGTTAGCGCGCTAGCTCTGATCCGGGTAATTAGCCCGATCAGAACTAGCTCGAGCTAATTTGCAGTGCAGACGCAAACAGTGAGCTAATTCACTGAAATATCTCGAGCTTAACAAGCCCAAGATATCTTGGGCTAGTTTCCAAAATAGTGAGCTAATTCGGGAAATAGCTCACTAACTCGCTCGTATTTGCCGTAATGCAGATAGCGCTCGCGCTAATTCTGCGACTCGGGCTAATTTATTCATGGCGTTGTGTGGGCGCAGCGGAGCATGACAGCCAGGCCCATACGTACGAGTATCTTCGCACAACAACCACGTGCTTATGTTCCGAGAATGCGCATGCTCGAGAACTAGACCAAGCTCGGAGTGAGCTAATGCAGCTCCCGCTCGCGCTAAATCTCGGAAAAAGACAAGCTCGAGATTCCAAACTCGCTATAGTGCAGACCAAGATTGTCAATCTCGAGATTAATTGCAAAGATGGCCGATCGGGCTAAAAGCTCGAGATCAAGGAAACTCGGGCTAGTGCAGCACCGGCTTTAGATTATATTAAAAGGAAAGCACATCAGTGTTTAATTTCAGTAATTTGATCTTACAAAATGAACAGAATGTGCATACCTAGACAAGGCTTGCATACATATACCCTACACGGTTAAAGAATACTTGAGCCAAGGCCGTATTGTAGTTCTGTATTCAATCAATTGAGGATTCCAAATCTCACTTCCTGGTACACTGTAAAGTGTTCACATGATGCACAAACAAAACAAAATAACAGTTCAGCACCATGAACAGCAATCTGCATGTACAGCAACCTTGCAATTTGTACTTACTGTTCGACAGGAAGAAGGGTCAACATTTTTAGGTTCATGTAGTTTGGGCTGGCCCAAAAGATGGTGTAAATGGGTGCATAATTTCGTATAAAGACACGCTGGCTGAAATGCAGAGCCAAAAATGGTCCCTCACATTTGTACCAACTCTTGAAGTTGTCAAGGGCCAGCTCAAGAATAGCGTATTTTTGTTTTATAAAAAAACGCAAGTTAGCCATAATGCGGTACTAAATGCAGGTTCCACAGTAGTGATAACACAGGGGAACTCCACATTGTATACTGTAGCTTCAATCAAGATCAGATCTCTACAGTGATTGTTTTTATGCACAGTGAAGCGCTGAGCAGAATTTTTACGATACATGTACATGCAGCAGGATGGCCAATGGTATAGCGGTTCTGACCCTCGCCTTTCAACCTGAGGGTCGTAGGTTTGAATCCAACCCATGGCGTAATTTCCTTCAGCAAGAAATTCATCCACATTGTGCTGCACTAAACCCAGGTGAGGTAAATCGGTATCGGGCAGGAATATTTATTCCTTAAAATGCCATGTGCGCTGGTGTACGCAAGGCTAACTAGACAGGGTAATAATAATGCAAAGCGCCTTGTGCACCCCGCAGAGTGGTTACGTGCGCTGAACGGGGTGTTTACATGGAGGCACATTGAAACAAAAATGCATCCATCATTTTAAATCACTAGCTAGGTGAGCATAAGCACTTCCATTTGAAGAAAGCCAGGTTAAAGCCAGGATAATAATATCTCACATAAGACAGTTGAGCACTCGACATATGTGCACTATATTGTGTACTTGTAACCGTATTGACAATGTACATACATGTACATGTAGTAGGGTGTGTTACAAAACAATATGATATGCTTGTTCAATTATTTGGTTCACAAATTTGCAGTATACAGTTTGTTTACCTGTGGTCATACTATTTCATTGAACCATAATTACTCTACCTGTACAATACATACAATAAATTTAGTGTTCGTACACATATTAGGTTCGTCTTTTTCTACAAATTAAACAGCCATCACTTGTAAACAGAATGAATATTATAGGGTCATATCTCTGCACTTCTGAACAAACACAACATTTCTATACTCAGAGCAGCTAGGCAAAAAATTAACCACAAACTTTTTTTTCAAATCTACAAAATATGTGTACTTCCATAAAGGAACCAAAGGAAAAGCATGAATTGGAACACAATTTAGGGCAAGTAATCTGTGCTTTGAGGTCACAATCTGAAAAGAAAATCCTCCGATTTATTGAACATTGACTGCAGGGGAGGATTAAGCACAGAAAAGCTTCAGACGTTGTTGTTAAAAATAGAAGAAAGCTATTTGTATTTTAATAGCTTTGGATTAAATCCCTAGTGAGATCTCCAGGCATTCTTTAGAAGGATGAGGTGAAATCTATTGTGCGGAGTTGGGAAGATTTTCTCTTGTATTGGATAATAAAGGTGTTGTAGATGAGGCCACTTTTCCATGCATGAGTGCCTCATCACTTTTGTAATTCACTACAGCGTTTGTCGCAGATAGTGTATATTTTACCGTTTGTATAAGTCTACTGTTTGAAAGTATTTCAAAGAATCAATTAAAATGAAGGGAAATCAATAATCTAACTGTTCTCCCAAAGTGGAAATTCAGTACTAATCATCACTAAGCCTACTATTTGAAAGTCTAGAATATGAAATCTGGCTCAGCAAAAATGCGAAATCAATAACAGGGTGATTTGTGATCTAAAATTCTAACATAAGCAATATAGTACTAAATAGTACTGGAGACAAAATGATTAGATTTTTCTCCATAAAACAGAAGAACATATGCCATCATTGCCATGTACTGTGGAGGCATCATGGTGTAGCAGTTCTGAATCCCACCTATCAACCAGAGTGTCACAGTTTGATTTCCACCCATGGCGTCAATTTACTTCAGGAAGAAATTCATCAACTTTGTGCTGCACTCAACCCAGATGAGGTGAATGGGTACCTGGCAGGAATATTCATTCCTTGAAATGCCATGTGCACTGGTGTACACCAGGCAACAGCCAGGGTAATAATAATGCAAAGCATCTTGAGCACTCCGCAGAAGAGTGGATACATACACATGTGCGCTATTATTGTATGTGAACTGTTTTGATATACTGTGTTTTCTTTGTTTGGAGGTGGAGGCCACAACAATCTACAGTTCTTTTTCATTAAAAGTTCAACCTTTCATTTCATACTGTTTATTTGCTTTCTCTTGTATCATCAGCACATTCGATTGGTTTGGAATGATTTAGATTTTTACTTGGTTCAAACTCCATCGTTTTTCCTTTTTTTCTCCTTTTATATGAAGATGGTGGTGATGGTAGTGATAATAGTAATCATAGTGAAGATGACAATGATGATGATCATGATTATGATGAAACTGATGATAATAATAATGATGGTGGTACATGTAGTAATAATAATAATTGAACAATATGAGCAAAGGGTGGAGGATGAAGATGATGATGATAAATGTAGTGACGGTGATGGTGGTGATGGTGATGGAGACGTTGATGATGATGGTAATGGTGGTGGTGGTGGTGGTGGTGGTGGTGGTGGTGGTGGTGGTGGTGCTAGTGGTAGCGGTGGTGGTGGTAGTGATGATAATTGAATCTTGGAGAAAGGGGTTAAAAGGTGGAAGATAAAGATGATGATGATGATATTGATGAAGATGATAGTGAGGATGATGATAACAATTCATGATGGTGATGATGATGATGATGATGATGATGATGATGATGATGATGATGATGATGATGATGATGATGACAAGACAATGACAACAACTTTCAGCAAAGAGTCAAAAGATCAGATTCATTATCAAGTGTCATACAACACAGCTGATACACCATTCTGAAAAATTAAATTGACAATAACATTAGTTATTTAACAATTATTTAAGTCAAAATTGGTATATCTGGGGGGAAAATGGTGTCCATTTTCTTCAGAAGAATTTCTTGTTGATCAATAAATATCTAAGCACCATCAGACTCAACAACCAAGACTCAAATATTATAAACTCCACATACCTGACAATACTTTATCACAGCCTTCGCCGAGTCTTCCTCGTCAAAATCATCGTCTTCGTTCGCTTTCATCCAGCTCTTTCTCACAGCACTAGCGGACGAAGGTGGAGGCGGTAATTGGCCACCAACTGCGCCGAGACTGCTGGCTGAACCAGTCAGCGAGTTCCGCTGGCTCGACGTCCCACTGCTGCAGCTGCTTGCTTCACTGAGAAGTCGACTCCGACGCTGTAAATGTTGCTCGCGTTTTTCAGCGAATTCCCGCTTGTCATCAACTTCAATGTTCTTCCTCACCTTCAACATTGTCACAAAAACACTTAGGCATAAAATAGTCGATGATCAAAAATGTTATCAAAGCAAAAACTCTCCTCCCAAACACTCACAACAAATGCTTCCAATGACTCATAAAAGACTCCCCAATCAAACTATTGTTTACTTTCGTTTCGGTACCGTACCGTATCTCAAAGCGCAAAGTCAATCAGGCCAGCCCCGATCACAGAACTATACTCGTGTATATTTTGCGTGTTTTTGGTCTTTGGCATTGGTATACTGTAATGTTTATAACTCAAGATGGTGCTATTCATATAGTAAAGAATGTGATGCAAATATTTGATATTTCTCTTCTCCCTTGAGAGGAGAGCATGGGTGTCGATCTCGCGAAGTAATGTTGGGAATGGGATATACGGTACATCTACCCACCTCCCCCCCCCCTCCCCGATAGAGAGGTAGGCCTGTATGTGTAATCAGATTACGAAAATAAGAAATCGTAAAATCATTTCATTTTTTTAATTTATTGTTTCACATTCCATAAATAAACAATATTGATCTTGAACTCAACAAATTAAACTTAATGACAAAAATAATTATTATTTGACAAAGAAATGCAATCACGTGAAATATGAGGAACCTATTAAAAAGCATAGCTTGTACAATTCTTTACAGATACAAAAAAAATTATGAATGTAAGGGAGAAGTATCGTTTCAAACTTTATTTCAAGAAATGATGAGAGATTGAGAGTTTACCCCAGGGAGTGGTTACTTCCCATGAAGGGTGTAGCATATCGGCGTCGTTAAAGTAGCGTATGATTATATTGGTGGTGTTTTCGAATCACATGAGCTGGGACTATACCTCTATGGCTGGGCCCAAATAAGCCCCCCCCCC
>BQKZ01003545.1:53066-67117 GCA_036244855.1 Temnopleurus reevesii
CATTTATTTTTATGTCTACATCTAGATAGAGAAAGCATCGGGAAGAGATGGATGGGAAGGTGCAGTACATAACACCTCGTCAAGTGAGGTCCAACGGCAACGCAAGGAAAAGCATCTCGAACTCTGACCATCAATTTTCACTTACTGGTAAGAATCAACCCTACACTGATATACAGAGTGTGCAGACTGGCCATATTTAGGATATGACCTCTGACACATCAAAATCAGACAGAAGTCAGATTTTTACTGTTTTAGTTTTTTAAGTTATAGAATTCTTCATTCCAAAAGGGGAGGCGTTGTAGTGTAGTGGTTCTGACTCTCGCCTTTGAAGATGAGGGTCGTAGGTTCAAATCCTACCTATGGCATCAATTTCCTTCAGCTAGAAATTTATCCACATTGTGCTGCACTCAACCCAGGTGAGGTGAATGGGTACCGGTAGGAAGAAATTCCTTGAATGCAGTGAGCGCCGAATGGTAGCCATGCTACAGCCGGGTAAATGCACAGAGCGCTTAGAAACACTTTGTATTAAGCACTATATAAATGTTGTGTATTATTATTATTAAAAGCTTTAATTTGAGATATTGATCCGCTTCATTTGCAAATTTTTGAGTGAGAAATGAAGACAGGCTTATTGAGTAGAGTTTGTCCAGTAGAATCCCACAGTATTACTCTACCAAGGAATAATTTTCCTGGTATCGCATCGCAGTTTGCTATGCATTTTAGCAGGATTGCTATACAAAAGATGTTTTGTTTAGCACCTTTTTCACATAGAACAGTTAATTGTTGAAAGTTCTTTCACTTATCTAAGACTACTAATCAATACGAAAAGTAAAATTATTCCCTGCTTTACACTAGGAAACAATTTTCCTGGTATCGCATGATTGCTACACAAAAGATGTTTTGTTCAAGTAACTATTCACAACAACTGTGCAATAAAGTGTTGAAAGCGTTTCTCCAATTTCTAAAACTGCTCATCAAACATGAAAAAGGTAAAATTAATCCCTGCAAACTTTCATCATCAAGGGAAGTGGCTGTAGACAATATCAGGTGTACAAGGTTCCAGTTATCACAGCAGTCACTAAAAATGAGAGTCTTGTCACTGCCCTATACTGCTGGAGTCCTTGCACAAACAAATTTAGAACCATCTCCAAATGCTCTCACAAACAGTGAAGTCCAAAGAGTATCAATAAAACTTTTCCAAATGGGACCAGGGTTGTGTTTCATGAAGCTGATAATGGAGGAATGCATGACTCTAGAAACGACTGGTAAACCTTTCCCATACATGTGTAGCTGCCAACTAATACTAATTTTTAGTAATCATTACTAATCTTGGCTTCAGATTTCTCAAGTTTTGTGTTAAATCCAGTAAAATTACTAATCTTGGCAGCATAAATTAGTGATGATTACGAATTTGTCGCAGGATTACTTATTTCCACTGACTCATGTTGGCAGCTTTGCTTTCCTGCAGTCAATGAGAGCCCTTGGCGCTGAATCATACATGAAAAAAGAACACTAGTCACTCGTAGAGTCGTACGTACCTCCACAAACAGCTGTATGAAACATACAGCAGGCTAGGAATTACCTTTTACTTCTAAGTGATACGTATGAAAGCCCCTGAAAATTCTGTCGAGCAAAAGTTTTTTTTGGGGGGGGGTTATAAAATGAATTTTAAAGATTTTAAATACTTTATCTATCTTGCTCAAGGCCATTTTCATAGAAAAAGACACTGAGTGATGATGACTTAGTTCTGCCCCAGGGAAGATGAACTAAATTTTTGTGTCATATTAAAGCCTTTGGATGTGATGGGCTTTTACAGAAATCTAGAGCAATGTTCATTCTGTGGCAATGGGCTTCTACAAATGCCCAGATTATGAGGGAGTCACAAATGATGTCAATTCTTCACACATTGAATTTAGAGTGTCATTTAGAAATTCCAAAGACAAACTTATATTTTAAGAAAGAGGAAGATTGGCTTTTTTAAATACAGTTATCAAAATAGTTAAAAGAATAAGTTGATAAAATATATTTAGCCTTTAAATGTATTTGCAACCAAAGGCCCTAATACCGGGTATGTGCGCCCGTCACGGGGAGGGGGGTAGCATAGCGTTGGCCCATACCCAAAGGGTTAATCTTACTGATATGCAAGTATTTCAAGTATTATAAATGTCTTGAAAATATTGATTCGACGTAGATAATCTAGCTGGATTGACAAACGCCCACCAAATTTCAACAACAACAAATGATTCCCCTCACTTAGGTGTATTGTAGCGCAATATAGATTAATTTCTTGCTGAAGGAAATCACCACCATGGCTTTTATTCAAACCCTCAACCTTCTGCTTGGTAGATGCCAGTATTAACAGCTAAGACATAGACGAAATAGTTCTAAGATCCTCATGAAAGTAACCACCTGATTTCCTTGTTTTGATACAGATAGCAGAAGTTCTTCACCAGAAACTGGAATGTCGGACCACTCAACTAACAAACCATTAGCAGAAAGAGATGGTAAGTGTCAAATTTTATACAGTACTCCTAACAAAAAGGGTCATTCCATGGGGTTTTGCAACTGTATCAAACTTTTACGTTCACCAAGGAGAGAAAGTCAGCTTTGCTTAAGTTTTTAACAGTTAATGAAAAGTTACTTTCACACCTCTATACACATTTGGATTGGGAATATTCTATGGATTTGAAGAAATATTATATAGTTAAACCTGTCTACAGAGGCCACCCCAAGGGAAACAGAAAAAGTGGCCACTGAAGACAGGTGGCCTCTATAGACAGGTTCTATAACATGCATTTTCACCTGGAGGGAATCGACTTAAGTGGCCACTGTAGACAGGTGGCCTCTATAGACAGGTTCTATAACATGCATTTTCACCTGGAGGGAATCACTTCTAGTGGCCACTATAGACAGGTGGTCACTATAGACAGTGGCCACTATAGACAGGTGGTCACTATAGACAGTGGCCACTATAGACAGGTGGTCACTATAGACAGTGGCCACTATAGACATGTTTGACTGTATAATTAAAAATCTCCCCTGTTACATCAACATTGCACTGTTACTACATTGACCAGATGTTATCGGGCATGACATTTTAGGAACACAAAGTGTCCCATATGGCCCCTTGAAATATTATTTGATGCTCAAGAATGAAATTACCAGCCTTGGTTGGTCAGAAAAGTTGTTGTTGTTTTCTATTCTTCATTTTAAGAACACATTTCAAGTTGACAGTAAGACTTACGTGTTAGTATTTGAAACAAACTCTTCTGTGATTTCCTCCCTGTAAATGATATCAGAAGAGGCCGTTACAATATGTAATTGTAAACTAGCATTCCGTATTTAATATAGGGCAACGTATCCTATTACTCCCATATGAAGGTAAACAGGATAGAAAAAGCGAAGAATATTGTTTTTGGTTGGTTTACAGATTTAAATTGAATAACATTCCTTTTTTTATCTTTCAGGATTTTACTGCGGTGATGCCATCATGTTTTATCCTGATGCTCATGATATGAATGGAGCCTACCAACCAAGTAACAATGACGGCAAGATCATGGTCACCATGGCGAGCCTGCCATCAAAAGCCAATGAGAAGCCTCATAAATGCATGCAGTGTGGGTCAGCGTTCAAGCAACGCAGTCATCTCAAGGCACATATCCGTACACATACGGGTGAGAAGCCCTTAGGCTGTGAAGTGTGCGGTAAAACGTTTGCACGTCTCGACTCAGCCGTGCGTCATATGAAGATCCACGCCGCGGACCACGAGGGGAGGTCGCGGAAGCGGAAGAAAGACAAGGAGGGTGCTAAGTCAACCACCGTGCAGAGTCATCCGCAAGCCACGCCGAGTTCCCAGCAAAGCTTGCCGAGTGCTACGCAAGTTGTGCAGAATCTTCAGCGAACAATGCCTAATGCTACGCAAGTTGTGCAGAATCCCCAGCGAACCATGCAGAGTGCTCAACATACTTTGCAGAGTCCACAGCAAGCCTTGCAAAGCCCCCGACAAGTCTTGCAAAGTCCGCAGCACACCATTCAGAATTCACAGCAAACTATAAGTTCCCAGCAAACCCTGCAGAGCCCTCTTCAAACCATAAGCCCTCTGCAATCAATGCACAGACTCGCACCTTTAACACCTTTAATGCCACTTGTTGCACCTGTCCAGGCCCCACCTCGTCAGGTTACGCCGCCACAAGCCCCACCTACTCAGGCAACACCGCCACATGTCATGCCTCCACAGCCTGCGGTCCAATCGCCCGTTCGATCACCAACCCGACGCCGCCACAAGAAACATTCTAAGAAGAGCAGATTTGGTAGAGAGAAGCGTCACAAATGTCTTGATTGTGGGATGTCTTTCAGACAGCAGTGTCACCTCAAGGTACATCAACGCATCCATACAGGCGAGAAGCCCTTCGTCTGTGACATTTGCGGCAAATCCTTCGGGAGGAAGTACTCTGCCGACCGCCACATGAAGACGCACGCGGATGAGAAGCTGGATGATGATCTCGGCCTCATCCATCAGACCTTCATCCCTCCCCCGGCCCCCGCCCCGACCAGCTCCGACTCAATGGCCAACCTGCTTCCTAAGCTAGAGAGGGTTCCTGGCTATGAAAAGCCCTTCCGCTGCGACCAGTGCACGGCAGCATTCTCTCAGCGATCCCATCTGCGTAACCATCTACGTACGCATTCCGGTGAGAAGCCGTACGGCTGCAATGCATGCGGGAAAACATTCAGTCGTAAATACTCGGCCATGCGTCACATGCGTATTCACACGGGTGAAAAGAAATTCAAATGTGAGTTCTGCGGTAACTGCTACAGCCAACGTTTCCATCTACGCGACCATCTCAGAACACATACTGGGGAACGACCTTTTAACTGTCCCGTGTGCGACAAGGGTTTCAGTCGTAAGGACCAAGCTGTTCGTCATCTCCGAACCCACACCGGGGCGGCAAAAATGTTTGAGTATCCTGAAGACCCTGAGTAATGTCTTGTTTATGATTGATGTCTGATGAGCACAATCGGAGGGACATGTTCTTCTCAACATTTATTTCATGCTCAGATCAATGTATTTGATGAGAAGGAGTAGGTTGGTTTATGAGCAAAAACTCGTGCACTGAAGACATCTTCATACTCTTCTGGCTAGCTGAATTATACCCCTTCGTGGGTGAGATTGGGGAATATGGAGGTGATCTTTAAGAGGACTGATAAAGTGATGGTAGAAAGATCCCAGTCCCAAGAAGGTTCGGACATCTAGAGGACTCTGTGGTCTCGGCCAAGAGAATATCTTTTGAATGTCATTGTGATCAGCAGGTATGGAGTATACCGATAGAATTGATTACATAAAGAAAGGTAGGTAAGTTGGTAACACCCTTACACAAGTACTGTGACAACTGCTGCAGTTTTAAGTGCTGTCAGATACATCCAGTGTATCCACCTCTGGAACCTGCTCAGAACACATCCAGATGAGCGACCTTTGAATTGTCCAGACTTCTTTGATTCGATTTGCAGTCCCAAGGACCTTGCCGTTTGTCATCTAAAATCCACAGCAGGTTGGCAAATGTCTTTGATGTACTGTCTAATGTGGACAAATCATGCATTGATTGTTATACTGCAACTCTTGTAGTAGATAAAATGCTTAAGTCTCTTGAACATGATCATGCAGATTTACTGATTGGTTTTCCATCGTGGACACGGAGCTGCATGATATTTTCTTGGATGGAAGGTAAGTGCTCAGAAGTGTACATCATCCAAGGATGAAATGAAACATGTAGACTGATGGGGACAACTGTTAATACAGCGAAACCTCTTTATAACGAGGTCCTTGGGACCATGAAAATTACCTTGTTAAATTCGGTTCCTCACTATATCAGGGTAAAAAACAAAGAACTATAAAGAGCTGGGACAGATATAATCACCTTGTTATAACAGGTGTCTTGCTATATCCGACCTCTTTATAACGAGGTTCCACTGTACTGGTGTGCTCTATTGATTGGTATTTTTGCTGATGTTTGATTTATTCAATTAAGCCTTACGTATATAAATATGTGTACACGTAGGTTGCCAGAATATGCTTAAATTGGAACCCACTACTGGAATTATTGTGTTATCATTGAATGAGTCAGATTAACTATGAAAATTTGACAAAAATGGGATAATCTGTTAAGAATTCTTAAAGTCTATAATATTACGATCCCTGCTGCTGATAGGGATCTGTAAGCTCAGAATTGTGACGTCATGTAGGACAACAACTCATTCACTCTGTATATAAAATTTCTTCTTTTTTTTTTTCAGAAAAGTCAACAAAATGTAGGTTTTTTTGCTTGGGTATTGCATTTATCTTCGTCCAATTTTTTTAAACCCTTTTTCTAAGTTTATCATATATCCATTTTTAAAATTCATTATACACGACGTGAATAAAGAGTTGTCCCCTAGTATGTCAACAGATTCTGCCAAATTTGCCGACCACACAGATCCAAATCAGCAGCAAGGATTGAGAAATCATTGAGAATTTAAAGATTCATAACTTTCAAATAAATTGAGCAATTTATCTCGATTTTTTTCAAGGTTTATTCATCTGATTTTCTTCATTCCATAATAGGAAGATAATCCCAGGGGATGGTTCCTCTTTTACGCTGTCCAGGTGTGAATGGGTGTTTATGCAATACTCATGACATCCATATGTGACTATCTTCGGATCATTCTTGCAATTGCCAATTTGTAGATGTGTCCTTCACTTTTCAGTAATTTTACACTTGATAAGGGGTACTATGAATCCAAAATGAGTGATGTTCCCTTTCTATGGCTTTGACTGTGATTTTAATTTTTTTACCTGTGTCAGGGAATAAATTTCCTGGTATGGCATAGCAATTTGCAATGCATTTTAGCATGGTTGCTATACAAAAGATGTTTTGTTAAGCAACTTTTTTACATTGCATCATACAGAAAAGTGTTGAAAATTTTTCCTCAATTTCTAAAACTGCCAATCAAATGTGCAAAGCAAAATTATTCCCTGTGTGTATATGAAGGCATAGCAGTCATCTCTTACAACAGAATTGTTTTGTTCCATAGATTTTTAGTACCTCCTATTTGATGGGAATAGGCCAAGAAATTGATATTTTTTAGGTTGGTATACAATAACATGTACATGCATCCTTTTTTTTTTAAGTGTTGGATATCACATTGTGATTGAATGGCATCCAGGAAATGTTGCTAGAAAGTTGCACTCAATTACAAATTTATTTCAAATCATATCCATTCTGATTGGCCATGGGTCTGTTCTTGAAAGAAGATACCTAATTTGAAACAATAATTTTGATTGGCAAGTGCATGCAGATCAACTGCAATTTGCAACCAATTTTAACTTTCTTGCAACACCCATAGTCAATAGTGCAAGAAGGAAGAGATACTGATGTTTGTTCAGGTGTTTCATAACCTATTGATTGAAACCGAGGTTGTGTCTGATAAAGCTGTGAGTAGATCTACATGTACAAATCTATGAGTGATTGGTGACCCCTTTCTTTGATGCGATTCAAAGTAAGGGGTCACCATTAATATTCTCTGTTTATACACATTGTTGCCTAACTTTGAGATGTTTGAATGTTTGAATGCATGTTATTATCAATATCAATTCACAACAATTTCAGGTGAATGTGTTAAAATTTGGAATGATGTATTCGTCACATGACTTTTTATGCTTGAAGTATTTGTTTTCCCCGTAATTGATTGAGTGAAATAGGACAAATCTGAACCAGCATATCATCCATGGTTTTTCACGATAGCCAAAAGGTTGCATGAATCCCAACATAGCAACAACTTCAAGTGTTTCCTATTGAATGCGTGTTAATAGGTGGGTTTACTAAAAGATGCAAAATTTATGCTTACCTCTAGCACAAAGATTCTGGACAACACTAAAGCTTGCCTGACATAGCAACAAGTAATGTATGCAAACTGGATTCCAAGTATTGTAGTTGTATTGTTAACGACCAGTTTAAGGAATACCAAGGAACTACGTTTGTTGGCAAGAAACGCACATGCATTTGAATATATTACTAAATTGCCTATTCTATACAATAACATGTTTCAATAAAAGTGTTTATAGATGATGGTTTCATGACACTACCCCAGAGAATAATTTTCCTGGTATTGCATCGCATTTTGCTACGCATTTTAGCATGATTGCTACACAAAAGATGTTTTGTTTCGCAACTTTTTCACAAAGAACAGTACAGTAATTTTTTGAACATTTCTAAGCTGTGTCTGAAACTGCTTATCAAATTTGAAGAGTGAAATTATTCTCTGCTACCCTAAAGCTACGATCACTATTTGAAAACATGGATGATATGTCCAGATAAACTGAGGTCAAATAAGATATTTTTCATTCTGGAAGTTACATTTCATCTTAATTTTGAAGTTTTAATGTACAGTGACACAGATTCATCGTTGCTCAGAAAGCACTATGCCAAATTTAGTCTTGTAGAATACAGTACTGCTGCAAAAGAAAATGCTCAACTCTAGGAAAGTGCAAGCCTTGCCGCGTTGTTGACAATTTTTTATTTTTATAGTAGAATTAATTTTGAATTATTATCAGACCTTTTCCCATTTGCTGCCAATTTTTAAATTTGAATTTTTCTTCTGCACTGCTGGATGTTTCACAAGACATTGAGTCGTGCACTGGTAATTGTTTTCTTTGCCAATTTTTCAATTTTCTGCAGATTTGCTCCAGTAGTGTTTTCTTCTTGCTTTTATCAGCCAATCAATTTATAATCATGAATGAGTTTGCGGTGATTATATGTATATTGTGCTCCTACACTGTATATTGTGTGCGGTTTGCACTCATATTCCCTTGTGGGATATATTTTAGAGATAAATTGATCAAACTCATGTTTTTTAATTTTGCAACTTTTCATTTGTTTGAAAAGTAAAAGGTGTTTTTGAGTATTGTTCCTTTTGAAAGAGGTCAATATTGCCCTTTGAGATATAAGCAATAGATATAATATTTTTGTGTAGACAGCTGGTGTTAGATATCTGCAGTAGTTTTTTAAAATCGCAAAACACTGACGTCAGTGAACTTGTGGGTACGTTTATGGCGGGCAGTCAATGTCATTATTAAGACAACTATACATCCATGCATGGTTGCATAGTTGTACATTTGTACAGTTTTAACCAATCAGAACAAAGGAAAATATACAACTATACAACTATGCAACTATACAACCATGCAACTATAAAACGATACAACTATGCAGTCATTCCAGGGATGCGTAGTTGTATAGTTGTATGTGAATTATGACACTTTGGCGCATAAACCTGACAACTATACGGGCACTGCACAGCTACATATTTGTATGGTTGTATAGTTGAATAGTTGTATGATTGTATAGTTGTATCGTTTTATAGTTGTATAGTTGCATAGTTGCATAGTTGCATAGTTGTATAGTTTCCTTTGTTCTGATTGGTTAAAGCTGTACAACTATACAACTATGCAACTATGCAACCATGCATGGATGTATAGTTGTATAGTTGTCTTAATAATGACATTGACGGCCCGCCATATACGTTGGTAGTGGACCTGACTCTTGCCTTTCAACAAGTCCCACCCATGGTGTTAATTTCCTTCAAGAAATTTAAACACAAAGCTGCACCCTACCCAGGCACTTTACTCAGGCGTCATTGGCGACCGGTAGGAGACAGCAACACATTTTCCGATGATGTGATCGCCTATTTGGCTGCCTTGATGCTAGGGTTCATTTGCCATCCAGTGACTGGGTAATAATATCGTAAGCGCCTAGAGCATTCATAGTGACTGGAAAGGCGCTATATAAATCTGCACTATTATTATTATTATCATTAATTGTTGCAAACCTATTTTAAGTAACTTTTGTAACAAATTTGTAAACAAATAAAAAAGAATTTTATTACCAATATTCAGACTTTACATTGCAATGAAATCATCAAGATAGCTTTGAAAATTATACTTAAATTTTTTTTTTAGACTTTCATTTTTTCAGATATTGCCGGTTGCATGGATAAAGAAAATTCAATTGTGTTTTGAGATGAATTTGCATTGTTAATCTTGCCTTTGAAATTGAAAAGGAGGTAAATTGCATGAGAATTAATTATTACAGGGGAACTTCATCCAGACGTTGATGTGTTGTCAGTGGATGAAGAAAAATAAAATTTATCCCAACATGCATGCAGAATCAATATTTTCATATTGTAGGTGAACAAAAAAGTTAAGTTTTGTCTACTTGTATATACATAAAGAAGAAAATGTGAAATTTTGTGTTCAAAGTTAATGGAGAGTCCTTCATGTTGGCAGCCATTTGTAGGTTGCCAACTTTAAAGCCCATGTATAGTTTTGGTAAAGATTAAAGAAATGTGAATTTTGGGGATATATACCATGACATATAGTTTCTATACACATTTCAAGATCATAGCATATTTTTCTACGAGCGAATTCTTTTGAAAATTTGAATTTGACCGTTAAATCGTATTTAGCGCCCTCTCTTGATTATAACAATATTTTGCTTCTTATCGGGCATATAGAAAATTATTTCCAAGATTTTATTAAAGCATGCTAAAAAGGAATACATAAAGAATAAATTCTGAAATTGTTATCCAATTCTGTTCATGAGAAGCTGTCCTTTATCAAGAAAGAAAATATTGAATTCGCGTCGGGGGCTACGACGCTAAAATATTTTCCACACTTTAGGTTATAACTTTTCCAAAACTTGTTAATTTTTCGTACAATCTTTTGTACAACATGTTCATGATATCATGTTTCTTTTTAAGTAGATTTGAAGACAAAATTTGGCGAAAAAAATATTCGCTTTTACCAAAACTATACTTGGGCTTTAAGGAGCTCATGAGGGGTGTAATAAAAAAATTCGAAAATTCATAACTATTTAATGGATCATCAAATTTTGCTCAAATGTTCACAGTTTGATCATTGTATTTTTCTCCATCTACATATACTGCCAGCACATTAATGTTTAAAGGGTGAATTCCCCTTCAATGTTTTCCAAGTCAAGTGCATTATACATGTATATTCAAAGCCGGCTATTGATGTGGTGATCAGTATTTGTAACAAGACATCTCAAAATTTGCCAGAATCGATGAAGTTTACAGATACCAACTGTTTGGGATTATGCATGTGGTGAAAATAAGATGTTAATAACACAAGAACTTACAAGTGTTGAGAGAAACGCTAACTATACCCTCGGCTATTCAATTGTAATGAATGCCTCAATTACTTATACAGTCAAACCTCATTATATAGAGCACTGATATAACTAGCTCTCGTTATATCTAGGTAGTTTTCCTGGTCCCGTCTCTTTGTATTTTATTGTATTTTGGCCCTGATATAACAAGGTTTCAATATAAAGAGGTGATTCCTCTGGCCCCAACGACCTCGTTATAACGAGGTTAGACTGTGTATGAAAATACACCTCGTGTGTAATCCGTAACGGTTGCCATTTCTGAGTTTATCATTCATTTTGTTTGTTGATTTATTGTCTTCTTTGAAATTGAAGCTCTCATCTTTTCCACTGATATGAATTTCTGGCCAAACGAAATAATTCTTGCCATGTAAATAAGCCACCTCTCTAGTCCCGCATATGACCTTTTTTTGTGTACAAAGTCTGTGGAGACCAATAAGGTCCCTTGCCTCTGTGAAAATGAACACAAGTCATTGGAGGGGTGGACTATTTCATGATAATGCTGAATTCATGTTACCAATTTTTTTCAGATTGTATGAGTATCATTTAAAACTATGAAAACAAATTTGATTTGCCATGTTATTTATTTCTACTCTTACTTTGGCTCAAGACTTCGGATTTGGCATTATTTAGTTAGTTTGAAGAGAATTTAAAAGAATGGAAAGAACAGCTAGCGAACAGAACCCAAACAACAAACAACAACAAAATACATCACACAATTTTACTGTGTTTGGATGTATTTAATGAACAAGAGGAATGAGAAAGAAGATGAAATGATTAATAGGTGCTATCAACAACAATGGGTTTTTTACAGAAAAAACATTGACATAATACTGCACCCAAGCGGAACATTATTTGTAAGTTTGTTTTTAACCAATTTTGATATACTAGGGCTGCATTTATTGTATTATAGTTGTGAAATTGTTCCATTGAACCTGCATTTACCTACACATTTCATTTGAAATAAATCTGTTTAAATTTTGATTGACATGCTATTTCACATGTATCCACAGTGTGTTGTAAATACATGTAATTGATATGTATAAAAACAACAAATTGTACAATAATGCTCTGGACAAACAATTGGACTGGAATAAATGCAAAAACGTGTTGATAAATCTATGCTCCTATAAATATTTGCATTTTTGTCCGAAGTTATCCAATATCTAGTGAATTAGATTTGATGTGATTTATTTGTCAGGTAATAATAACAATATGAATATTTATATAGCGCCGGTATTCGTCAGGCTCTGACGCTCATGGCGCTTAACAGAAAACAATAATTTTTATACAGACATAATTGAAACTATTAATTACATGAAATAATAGATTACATAGTGATAGATTACATAAGGTATAGAATTAAACAGGCACCTATTTGCTATGTTTACAACTTCAAATTTCTTGCTTTTTAGCAACACCCCCTATAATCTGTATGTCATTTTTTCTTGCTGTATCACCCCTAGGGACTTCTTTTAAAGGGTTGCTTTTTTAGGAAATGCATATACAAGTTGATATGTAGTGATGTACATGTATAATACCTACAGTCAAACCTTGTTATAAAGAGCACTGATATGACAAGAACTTGTTGTAACAAGGTAGTTTTCCTGATTATTTTTCTTTGTATTTTATTGTATTTTGGCCCTGATATAACAAGGTTTCAATATAAAGATATAATTTGTCTGGTACAAAGGACCTCATTATAATGATGCTTGACTGTACATGTACAAGTTTATATGTGGCGATATATAATACATGGACTATAATCATTACCTTTTTTCTGTTAAAGAGTGCTCAAATGTCATTTCAGTGCTCAAATGTGCTTTATACTATTTTTTTTGCAATTTGATGGTTGCTCTATAGTAGGGTATGCCCCTAAAAAAACTGCAAATGCCTATTGTTATTTCGAACGGTGTACGTTTGACTCTAATGTGGGAACCCGCCAACGCGCATGGGCTTTGCCACTTTTCCGCAACACCATTTTGTTGTGACCACTTTCTGTTTGGTATTGGAATACAAAATTAATTTTTTTGCTATATTGAGAGGGGTTTCCCCCGAATTATGAATGATTCTGACAAAGTAGAGCCCAGCTGTGCTGCTAGTCAGAAGAAAAAAAAGTCTAGGCGAGCCTTGCAAAAAAATTAGCTGCTGATCCTGCAGGGTTTTGCCTGCTGCGCCACATTAGGGCACTCTTTCAGAGACCAAAAAAAAAGGGGTAATTATCAGGGTTTTGGGCTTGACAACAAACATAACCAGGAATATGTAGGGCATGTGCATCTGGCTGATGAGTGAAGACATTGCTAATTTTCTTCCTATGAAGGAAAGTGTGGAGAAGTTAATAGCTTAATTAGTTATTGTCTATTTGTAGCTATGTGGGTAAACCTTACTTTAAAAATACATGTATATTCATGTACATGCAAGTACGATTTTATAAAGAGAAAAGAAGAAGTTATTTCTTCTAGCTTACTCCAAACTGGGGGGTTTCATTAAGCTTTTACCCAAGGAAAATTAGTTAGCGTTGATTGTTCCGATGAAATCCTTGACTTTCATCGGATGAAAAGCACTTTGATTGGATAAAAAGCACTTTTCTTGATTGTAACTATATTTAGTCGTCAACGACCCACAAAGGGGTACACACACTACTGCTCTGTGAAGTTACCCGGAGGCAATGAAAAAAATTCATAGGCTGTACCGGATGGGACTCGAACCCAAGACCTCTGGTTGACTAGACCAGTGTCATAACCACTAGACCACCGGAGCGCCCTAGCGATAAGGTTCTGTGAATTTAATCTGTTTGAAAGGTTTGTGATTAATTTCACTGGGTGACGTTATATATAT
>BQKZ01003546.1:25096-36664 GCA_036244855.1 Temnopleurus reevesii
TGTAATTTAATAGCATGCCATTATAATTTCGCCTTATTATGATATTTGTTGTTGTTGATTAGGTTGAATAGGCTAATTAGCACCAATGTCATCATATTTTTGCCCGCGCTAGTTGATTACGTCAATAATTAATGTTTGAATTACATGATACCTAGATATAATATTCGTTCATAAATGAAAATTGCATGTATTCACAATTAAATTGATTAAAATATAGAAGCGAGGTATATGCATATAGGAATAACAATGAAAATAAAGTTATTTTT
This sequence comes from Temnopleurus reevesii, assembly GCA_036244855.1. NCBI lineage: Eukaryota > Metazoa > Echinodermata > Echinoidea > Temnopleuroida > Temnopleuridae > Temnopleurus > Temnopleurus reevesii. Next base: position 25,363 of record BQKZ01003546.1, read on the forward strand.
CAGGTTTCATATTTAAATCGGGCTTCTACTTGTTGTAAACAATTACCCCGTTCAGATTTACGCGTTAAACCACTTCAAAACAGAAAACAGTTTAACTGAAACGAGTTTAATGGTAATCCAGAATAGGACAGGTGGTAAGGAAAGTGGACTTCCAAACTGGTTTGAAAATTCACTTCGCGAAGTGGATTTTCGTGACCAGGAACCAGATCAGCCAGTAGTTTGAACGCTCGAGACTCGTAATGAGGCCTTAAAGAGAAACAATTTCTTTATCGATTCTCCATGTATTTTGAGAAGAATCATTTTGCAACCTTACTCTAAATTTTACGAATTGTCGTCAAAAGTGCTAAAATAGTGTTCGATGAATATTTTTTTTTTCAAAATGGTATCATAATACAACAGATCAAAAATTGAATGACTTTATTTCATGAGACATTATCTACTTGAGACTAAGGAAATGATGGAATTTTCAACAACAGTTTTTACAAAATTAATTACTCGTTGATCTTACATCAAAAAGGTGTAATTTTGCACCTTTTCGAGTTTTGGCGCAAATTGCACCCCTTTAAGAATGTTTGCATCTTTTGTGCACCCTTTTTTCTTAGTGTGTATGACAAATATATTGTTGCGACATTTTGTTTTATTAAAGATTAATAATTGGAAACTAAAGATTAATTGAGAAATATAAAATGTCATGAAAAGAGTATGAATGTTCAAAATTGAATTGATGATCATCATTACCATGATCATCATTTCCCTCCTTTCTGCTTCCTGGGTAATTGTGCCCCCATTTTTTAAATATTGCAAAGTTTTCTCGTGTTTATGTAATTTATATGTTTTCTTTATGGACCTCCAGGAAGAAGGGATCGAGTCATTATGTTAATGGCTCTGAATGGGGTGCTCCAACCGTAATTTTATAATTTCAATTATTTATCTTTGTATTTGTTTCAGTTTTGTATGTATTTATTCATATTGATTTTCTTTTGTATTTAGAGTTGCTTTTTACTTTACGGGAAAAAAACCCAAACCAAACCAAACTTCTGATATCTCATTTACTATTTTACTGAACATTTTAATTCACTGCATACTTTATGTCAAACTGACCGTATCTTACATTTTGAAGAAAGAAGCCACGATTTTGTTAAAACTGAGCTTCGTAATATTGATTGTAGGAAGGCTGTATAGGGATAGATGAACTAAACCTTAGACTACTAAAATTATCAGCTGATATTATTTCTCTACCTATCACTTTCTTGTTTAATAAATCCCTGCAAACGTCCCAAATTCCGATGGATTTCAAAATTGCCAGAATAACTCAAATACATAAAGGTTAGACGTCAATAATTCCAGACCTATTTCAATACTGCCCTCTCTGTCCAAAATACTTGAGAAAGCCATTCACAAGCAACTCTATTTTGTACCTATTCGAAAATAATCTGTTATCCGGAAGACAGTCTGGTTTTAGACTATTACACTCAACAGCCACATGTCTAACAGAAATTTCTGATTATCTCTTAAACAATATGAATTTTAAATGGTCATGCTACTGATGGGATATTTTTTTATTTAAAGAAAGCCTTTGATGTTATACCCCATAATATTATTCTCGATAAACTGAAATTGTATGGATCCGATGCAATAACTCAACAATGGTTTAAATCATGATTAATTGGGAGGCAACAATGTGTTGTTGTTGATGACCAAAGTAGAGAATTTTTAACTGTGAAATCAAGTGTGCCCCATGGCTCTATCCTCGGCCCGCTTATTGTTACGCTGTACATAAATGATATCAATAATATAAAAATTAATGCCAATTCTAAAATTTCTCTTTATGCAGATGATACGGTCATTTTGAATAATTCACGTACTATGCCGGAAGTTCAATTTAATTTACAAACGGATTTTGATTCAGTGTGTAAGTGGTTTAATATAAGTAAGATGTATATGCACCCGTATAAAACATTAACAATGACTTTTGGATCGAAACGAAAACTGGAAAATAATAATTTATCAATAAAATCAAATGGAGCTTATCTGCAAAATGTAGATAAAATAAAATATTTGGGCGTAATACTCGACTCACAGTTAACTTGGTCTTTCCACATAAAAAACATTTGTGATAAAATATCTCGTTCCATTGCATGTATCCGAAGAGTGAGGCACTTGGTTCCATTCAAACTTTAGTAAATCTTTATTATTTATTGATCCTTCCTCACATAGATTATCGCAGTACCGTATGGGGCAACTGTTCAATCACCAATCTAAATAAATTACAAAAAATCCAAAATAGATACGATCGAATGATTTTAAATAAGGACTACAATACACCCCAATGCTATCTCCTCACTACTAGGAACTGGCAGTCAATAGAACAAAGAATGAAATTCAATTACTGTATATTAACCTTTAAAATTGTAAATTCCCTGGCCCCTGCATACTTAGAATTATTGATTCATAGGAGAACATACACGGTACCCTGTAAACTCTTTGCTTCATATTTCGCATCCCAAAACTAAATTTAAAAAGCGCTCTTTTTCGTACAAAGCTAGTTACTTATTCAATAAACTTCCTATTGCTGCACAGTTATTAGATTCTCTGGCACCTTTTAAGCGTGCATGTCAAATTGCCCAAAATTTATTGTAAATTTTTCCTCCAAATTTGTCACTTTTTGCTACCAAGTGCTTTCACAAGGGGAGGAGGTGTCTTTTCAAAAAGACTCCAATTGGCAATCTAGTTTTATTTAATGTTCTTTCTGTTTTGTATTTTAATTGTGTATTTGAATTATAATGTATTTTCATATGAATAATTATTTACTCATGTTTTCTGTTGCTGCTCTACCATATGTATGTATTCTATTGCTGTTTTTGCTGTATTCTTTTCATGTATGCATATTAAAGGGGATTACACCCAGACAATAATGTACGGTCAATAAATGAAGAAAAATAAGATGAACAAACTGTGAAAATTTGAGCAAAATCGGATAATCCGTTCAAAAGTTATGAATTTTCCAAGTTATCATTTTCACCTGTGCTGGGCATCCTTGAATTGGCATGCGTATAGCTAATTAGCATAATCTGTGATGTCATACATGGAGAAGTCCTCATTCACTTTTTATATAAATGTATTGAAAATGGATCAATATCACATCTCAAATGAGGAATCAACATCGTTCTTTCTTGAATGTTTGCAGAATTGATGTGGCTATAATATATGTAACCAAAGAAACAAAATTTTGTCTACTTTTCTGGAAAAAGAGGAAAATGCGAAATTTTGTGTACAAAGCGAATGGAGAGTTCTCCATGTTGGTAGCCATTTTGTGCCTGTACGTTTGCCAATTTGAGGAGCCCATGAGGGGTGTAAATCAAAACTTTGAAAATTCATAACTTTGGAATGGATTGTCGGATTTTGCTCAAATTTTCACTGATTAACAATTGTATTTTTCTTCATCTACTGAGCGCTCATCAATGTGTGGGTGAAGTTCCCCTTTAATTGTACACAGAGCGTGCTTGTAAAGCAGTTTTTACAACTGAATGTACTTACCCAGTTTTTAAGGAAGACTATAATAAATGAATTTTATTTTTACTCTACCTCTCCCTCTCTCTCTCTCTCTCTCTCTCTCTCTCTCTCTCTCTCTATCTTTGTATCTCTCTCTCTCTCTCTCTCATTCGCATATTAACTTGCAGCCAGAAAAATATGTACAGACACTCTTTCTTTTCTCAGAACATTAACATTTGTGATCAACATTTCGCCCAGTTCAAGTCATTCGTAGTACACGAGCCGCACTTTAAAACACACGTGTGGAGACACCATCCTGTATTAATTTGATTTCGAAACTCATTGAAAATACCACTTATGCTGTCAAAATGTCCATTTTCTATGTCAAGCCTGTCGAATAAAATCAAATCAAAGCAGAACATTTCACTGCAATTTGATATTTCACATTGAAATGCACATGGCAGCACAACGTACAAAGGCATAAATTACAGCTAGGAATATACATTGACACCAACATTTCAATTTAATATTCAATTATCAAACGAGGATGTGATATTTGAATAAGAAACACGTCGTAATATTTCTTGGGGAATATCTTTATGACATAATATCTGCCAATCTCTCTATCATCTCTCTTCAATTATCAAGGTTAGAAGGAGGATTGCAAATCTTTAATGACAGTAGTTCATATGTATTCGGATAAAAAAAATATTCAGGCTCATATTAATCACCCATTACTGTTAATGTCCAGTAAATACAGAGAGATTTCGATTTATGACGATCCGTGCCTTTCGTCAGTGAACCTGTACAAGACAGCGTGTCCACTGCAAGCTTTCGTTCAGGCACTTCCAAAATCAGTTTTGATTTCAGTTCACTCGTTACAAATGACATCTCATGATGTTATGGTAGATATCTCATACTGCCTGTGACACAAAACATTTCGTCAAACTTACTGTAAATAAATATTAATCATAAGTCTATCGGAACCCAAATTAATTCTTAATTAATCGTGCCCCAGATTGCGCAAATACTATTTGGCTCGATCGTCACAGATGCATGAACGGACGTGAAAACTGGGAAATGCGCGTGACAGATTGGGAAAGAGGGCGATTGGGCTCGTCACAGATGAAACACATTAGTGACGCAACAATTAATGCGCCGTTGCGCAAAATCATAACGTACGTAGGTCGGTCGACTGGCACGTCGACGTGCAAATCGAAACCTGCCTATTACAAAACATGTACGTACTTCAAGCGCCTAACGCAATTGCGGAAGAGTGGAGAGGGCGTGTTAAGTTATGTTTTTGCTCTAATCCTAAATCCGGTTGATGCCACTCTGGCGCCTTATGGCTTTTTAAAACATCTTCGGGAAAACACTGGTTTCTTATAGTTTGATATAATCTTTTTTGTATTATTTTTTTATTGAATTGCACAACTGCCTACACAGGGCATCTTTACCAATTAGACACATTTTATAATAGCTGTGTACATGTTGACCAGGGGCCGATTGCTCGAAATGGTCTTAGCTATCTTCTTCATGCTAAGGCATCTTAGGTTCTTGCGCCACCCTCATAGTCGCATCGACGCTAATGTCTATGTTACGAGGATGGCACAAGAAGTCAAGACGTTTTAGCAAGAAGAGGATAGCTAAGACCATTTCAAGGAATCGGCCCCTGAATGTGAAATGTTCCATTGTCAATCAAGCACTTTGGTTTTCAGCAATCACTTAAACATCTTTCTATGCTAATGCATTTTTCACACCCGTCAGTCGTTTCGCCTTGCTAAGGTCAGATGAAGAATTGAAACGTGTCAAGATATAACTTGACATTGACTTCAATTACTAGTCAAACATGTTTTCTCACATTCGTTCTTTATGCCCAAGTCACATATGAATCAGACAAGCATCTAGATTTCTGAATTTAACTCGAAACTTAACTGGCGCCAGCTCAACATTTACTTCATCCGTGTAGTCTACAAATACAGACTCATACTCCGGTTTTCGGCAATGTAAACAGTACACATTCGAGATTCTGCAGTCAGAGACTATTATCACGATATTGTGAATCCCTTTACCTTGGCTGGAGAAAGCTCAATTTTACAAGTAATGTAGTCTCTTACTGCAGACCCTATGTTATGCAATGCACAAATGTCAACACAGTATACTGAGTATAGTCAACGGCCTGCTCGAGCACACTGCCATTCGATTCAGCAAAAAGTTTGTTTTGTTTTTGTTCTTTTTTTAAACTTTGCATGAAAGATTCGCGTTTAGTTGAATGAAAAATCAACATCAGACGAGACTCTCATTTATCATGACTTGTGGATAGAGAGAAGTTGTATCAAATATATAAAGATCAATATTTTCTTCCATTTTTCCAGAAAAGTCAGCAAATGTAATTACATTTAGCAATTCTGCATGTATTTTGGAAATACCAGTAATCATGTTGAAACTTTATTCTAAAGTTTACATGTTACCCATTTTAGAGAATGTTGTGTATGAAAAGTAAGTAAGAATTTGCCCACTATAGCGAAATGAAGGGTCAAAGACATTTTGAAAATTGAGAATTTCCGAGCATATTGTGAGATTTTGCTCAAATTATCAGTTTCTCCGGGGTCATACAAAGCCTACATACACACACACAAGCACACACACACACACACACACACACAAAAATGAGAATCTTACTTCGATTGACAGCGAAAAAAAAAAAGCCAATTATGACTGTTTTAAGATGTGTAACAAATAATCCAAACATTTATATTTTGCGCAAATTGCTTATTTTCGGTCACATATCATGAAATGTGGATGACGTATGTTCGTTACAATTATCATACGTTACTACTTTTTATGTCTTGTTTGTAGGCCTATATATTGGCGCAAAAATAATCCCTTTTCTCGATGAATTCACTTTTAGAACTAATAACTTCTGAAATATTGTTCATAAAGAAGAAGAAACAAACATGTATATATGATTATGATTTTAACATACAATGCAGGCCTATTCAATAGAAAAGATCTATTTTGTTTTGTTGTTCCGATAAATGAACCCGTTTCTCAATTTGGATTTAGAATGGCAAAGATCTTATCAAACGAAGAAATAAAATATTGAAAAATGATCACTCACAATTACACAATTATATAAAAACAATTTGATGCAAAAGGATATGACTGTCAAAATGTTAATTCACGTTCATGTAAATAAAAATATAGCATAATCTAAACAATCAGAAGTAGATATTTCTCTTGAATATGTGATGAAAATAATTTATATGTAAAAAGAAAATCGTATGTTTTAAAATAGTATTAATCCAACAAGCTAGACATAGCTCGTTTTGCAAATTTTTTTTTTACACAAAACAGACGATAGTCATTTAGCGGTCGAGACAGTTTTCCTGCCAAAATGATTTTCTCTTTATACTCTTCCTAGCAGGCATTACAAATGCATGCCTGAAATGGGTCTAACCTGCATAATATAGTTTCCTTTAATCACTGCTTTCATAATCTCCCTGCTTTAATGAAACGACTGGCAGGTGAAGCGCATGCGCAGATTACACTATCGCTTGTAATTTACTCCGAGAAATTCATGATTATTCTGTCAAATGGCATTTCGAAAGCGCGGCAAGTACTCCCCTAGTTACAAAGATTGTCTCGATCATTGTAAGGGATCATTTCTTGTCCTCGATCTCATCTAGATGATTTTGATCATCTCGGTCTCAAGTTTCCTCATCCTAGCTATAGAGATCATATAAGAGAAATGACAATGATTATTCAGACTGGGTAAGATTATTTTTCCCCAGACTAACGACCTATTTGAGAATGTCGTAGGAACACGCATTTTTTTTTACCAACAAATCGCTTATTTCAAAACAATCGAATTCTGTTTCCTCCCACATAAAGCAGCATACTATTTCAGAAGATCAAACCGTATTGTCTCGACGTCCAATTGGAGTTATCATTCAGCAATGACGTCGACAACGACCACCATCGCTCTGCCGTGGGTTTCACTGATAACGATCATCAGTTTGGTCGCGTTGTTCCTCAACATCGTCGTCATCATCGTCATCATTCAGGACCGGTCCCAGAGGGGTGCCAATTACACCTTAGCTCTAGTATGCAACATGGCTGCATCTGATACCCTCTACGTCGGCCTGGCCATCCCTCTGATCCTCGGTAGTGCCTTAGCAAAAGAGAATTGGGATATGGGTGAGTTATTCTTTCATTTCTTTTAGAAGTCGGGTTCACACTGAGAGCCGAAACTTTATAGTTTCAGAAACTACGAACACGATAAAAACTACTTCCGTAAAATAAAGTGGGTCATGGACAATAGAGCCGCACGCCGTGTCTATAGAACTGCGCGGACACAACAATAACAACTAAACCGGTTCCGATTTGAATATCATTACAAAGGAGCATTGAATTGGCGTTCGATTTTATTTTTCGGCAATAGATTATATCGTGTTTACGCTACGGTAGTCTTCCGTATAAAGCGTATACGTACAGCGTAAAGGCGAGTTGTTCAAGTCGCTCGCCATGGCGCTTCGCTTTGGTCGAAAAAGAGAGGAGACCTGTGACTTGTAAGAAACTTACATTTGCNGTTACCAAGATATAGACATATCAAAAGGAAGCAACTCCACATATTTCATTGGAAATGGAAAACACATTTTCTTGATTTACTACAAAACATGTTTCCCAGAGTTGCTTCCTTTTGTCAGAGTAGGGCAGTATAGGGTTCACACTGAGAGCCGAAATTTTATAGTTTCAGAAACTACGAAGACGATATAAACTATTTCCGCAAAATAAAGTGGGTCATGGACAATAGAGCCGCACGCCGTGTCTATATAGAACTGCGCGAACACAACAATAACAACTAAGCCGGTTCCGATTTGAATAGCATTACAAACGAGCATTGAATTGGCGTTCGATTTTATTTTTCGGCAATAGATAATATCGTGTTTACGCTACGGTAGTCCTCCGTATAAAGCGTATACGTGCAGCGTAAAGGCGAGTTGTTCAAGTCGCTCACCATGGCGCTTTGCTTTGGTCGAAAAAGAGAGGAGACCTGTGACTTGTAAGAAACTTACATTTGCGCCTTGTTTAAGGAGAAAATGCAATAAGGCAGCATTTACTAACTCGCCTTTGCGCCTTTTCTTGGACGAGAAGGTGAGAAGGCAATTTGTCCAAACTTGCCTTGACGTCATGTTTAAGTCGAGAAAGCGAGAAGGTGACTTTAACAAATCCACCTTCCTACTGCACATGCAAGCTTCCGTACGACTGGCGTATTTTCTGAAACTTTAAGGTTTTAAGGTTCGGCTCTTAGTTTGAACTCAGTCATGAATCTGTGTATTGTGAGCAGAAGGCACTCATTAATTGGACAAAGTTAACAACTCTCATTTGGGCCTTCGCAAATGCTTTCAGTACAAAAAAGGAAATAATTTCTTACTTTTTAATCCAGTCAAAAGGTGTGGCACATATTCAACATTTCTCTGCAGAATAGAAGGGAAGGGTTTTTTTTATCTGAAAAACCTCTTTATCCCCAAGAATATACCCCTCCAGCTTGTAACAAATTCAAACTATCAACTCCAGACACTGCCAGAGATCATCTTCTTTCTCTCCCTCCTCCCCCTCCTCCTCTTTTTCTTCTTCTTCTTCCTCTTCTTCTTCCTCTTTTCATTCCTTTTCACCCCTACCTCTCCTCTAATTCTTTTTATTATACTTGAATGTTTTGAAGACTGTAAAAGAAATACTCCTGAATTGTATTCAAATCGATAGCCCTTTGATTGAAAGACAAGAGGCAGTAGATCACAACGCTTCGCCAAGATGTTAACTTCTCTTCTTTTCTAGTTATAGGCCTACATATTTCTTTATTTCTTCATTTTTTTTTCCTGCTGGTAAAAAGACCAAGTTTGATCAATTGAAAACGATCATACATGTACATCATTTTCAAATAACAAAAGATACACATTACTAAAAAATAAACAAGATATTATCAAATTTCGGAGTGTGTGCAGGTTTTATGCCGCTATGCGCACATTTCAAAATTCCATCCCCATAGAAAAACGGCGGATGACAGATACAAATTTGTCAACACTGTACCAGAATACTTGCGGCAATATTCAGAATTAAGATTCATTTCGACGAAATGATCTACAAAAGTTACAGCAAATATTCCCCCTGGTTTGTCGATGAATAATCTAATGCATACATTTTTCGCCAATCTGATCAATAAGTGTTTGCTTTATTCATTAATTTGTTGAATTTATCAGCTATCTTGCCGTTGGGGGAGTCCAATAACACGGTTGCAATAATCCTTGATGGATGTCCGCTCACAGGCAGACTATAAGGATAATAATCAAATATCGTTTAACACGATTAATCAAACAAAATCTTAACTTTAATTGGCAAGAGATTTGTACGTTGTCATGGTAGTTGTATTGTAATCCGTCACAACGGCCATTTCGCATGATAAATGATAATACGTAGGTGTTCTTTTATTCTGAAAGAAACCACAGCTCAGCGGCAGACGAAAAGGGGAAAAACATTATTAAATGTTTATCATTTCATTCTTTCAAAATAACTATCATATCTTTTCGTGAGCACCATGTAGCAAGAAATATGTAATTGACAGTTCTCACGTAAAATTAAATGATAATTTCTGCTTTAATGTCAATCTTCAGCAATTCGACCATTAAAATGTACGAACAGGCTGACAAGACAGAGTCTTCTCAGTAATAACATAACAGAAGACACTGATAAAATGTATCAAATTAAATATTTTTACAATTCCTTACTCAGTATACCATTTACTGTGATTGAACAACAAGTTTTCATGCTATATATTACTTAAAAATACGATGCGTATTCTTACGGCCCCAGCACACCAAACACGGCACGGCATAACGGTATATGGTAGGCTATAATTTTACGCAGTATAGGATTGTTGTTGGCCAGCGCTCTCCTCCGCACAAAGGCTGTTTAATTGGCAAATCACAGTGGAAACATCTCGTAAATACCATGCCGCGATGCCGTGCCGTGTTTAGTGTGATGGGCTTCCAGTATATACTAGTCACATGAGAGCAGCATCCGTCCTGAGATTTTGAAGAATGAGCACCACTCGTAGAAATAGCATCACTGTAGGCAGACTCATTTTTACTAATACAAGAACTCTATCTATAAAATCAAATACAAAAGTGGGGAAAATCATTTAAAAAACTAAATTAATGCCCGATCCATCTTTAACAAATAAGCCAGATTTTTATACAAAAATATACGTCTGTTGCAAATTGATTCGCGGCGCACTGTTTGTGATTTGGGGAGCCAATGTTTATTGGAACTTCATGAAGCATTGGTCTATTCTGTTACATTTTCACAACTGATAGATTGGATATTTTGGAGAGCCCTGTGTCTGGAGAGGGAAATGTCTCAATAAAATCATGTCAGTCCGAATTACTTTCGAGAAGATGAAGTTGTCTAGGCCGAGAAAAAAATTGTTTTGTTGCCAAAGAGAGACATTTTCTGAAAATAGTGTCGATCTTTTTTCATCTATTTTTTTCTTTTAGCTATGACTACGTTGGCAATAAATTATTTTAAATGTCTTTTTAATACCACTTTCATGATCTATATTTATGAACTTCTTTTGGTTTTCTTGTGAACCATTAGCAAATGACAAATAACAGTACAGAGATTAATAGATTAATAGATTAATTAAAAAAAATATTTTAGGTAGGGCCAATTACAGAGGGTCGGTCGGTGGACGACAACCAAACAACCTTTTTTTGCGGGTCATAATTGAGCTGGTTCGATTAATCGTATCCCC
>BQKZ01003546.1:36669-49893 GCA_036244855.1 Temnopleurus reevesii
CCCCCCCCCCCCCCCCCCCCCGCTCGCAAAATCATATCGCGCCATTAATACGATCGTTAAAAATACATTATGGAAGACACGTTTGAACGATATCATTCGAGTTCCACTGTGCATGGTAATTCATAAGAATTACGAAATGGTAACCCAGAAAGAAGTTTGAGTTCATTTCCCTCGCTGCAATCACTAACAATAACACAAACTTAATAGCATATTTTAAAAGATATTAACGAATGAAGAGCGGGTAAACAGCTCAGTCGGTTGAGCGTCTGGCTTCGGATGAAGCAATCCTTCATTGAGGCAGATTAGAACCCCATAGTTTACAGCAATTTTTTTCTTCAAATACAGTCTGTAAAATATTAAACCTTGTTAATTTTATACGAACCATAAAGGAGGGTCCCAGTGTTGCATCGATTTGCATCCTTGAAGGTGTAAAAAAATGAGGGGGTGTTGTTCAAAAGTTGATTTTGAGCAACACCCTCTTAGTCACAGTATTCGTAACGTTCTTACAGTAGAGCAACGCCATGTGAGAACAATCCGGAATTCTTTTAAAGGGGAACCAACCCCCTGGAATCACCGTGCTCTCGTTGAATGACGAAAAATCAGATGAAAAAACTGTGAACATTTGAGCAAAATCGAACAACCCATTCAAAAGTTATGAATTTTCAAATTCACAGAAATTGACGATCACTGCCGCTCAGGGGATCCTTGCGATCGGCAAAACCGACTGAATCTGTGACGTCATGTCGGACAATTCCTCATTCACTTTGTACAGAGAATTTTTTTTAATGGATTAATGTAAAATCTAGAGTAAGGTTGCGACATCATTCTTCTCAAAATACATGAAGAATCAATACAGAAATGTTATAACCCCAACCAAAAATGGCACTTTGTTGACAAAAGGAGAACATTTGAAATTTTGTATACAGTGTGAATGAGGAGTTGTCCGACATGACGTCACAGATTCTGTCGAATTTGCTGATCGCACGGATCCCCATAAGCGGTAGGGATCGTCATATCTCAGTGACTTTAAAAATTCATTTTGAACGGGTTGTCCTAATTTGCTCAAATTTTAACAGTTTGTTCATCTAATTTTTCCTCATTCAATGAGAGCAAGATAATTCCAGGGGTTGGTTTCCCTTTAAGTACTGTTATCTTGCTCGCGGAGACAGCTAGCAGCAGTATTCTGAACTATAGGAGTGGGCGCAGGTGGGATTGATTGAGTCCGGAAAAGGACTTGTTGCAATAATCAAGATGAAAAGATACAAATGCATGAGTTAACTGAGCAGCTGTGGGTTGGTCAAATAGCCTCCTAATTTTTGCATTTTTGTAATTTCAAAATGAAGCACACTTGCATGCAAACATTTTTTTCTATGTGTTCTTTAAACGTGAGGTTATCAGCCAGCGTGACCCCAGCGTCTCACATGCTTTCCTCCTTTATTTTTTTCTCAATCAATTTGATTTAATTTACCAGTTAAAGAATGATTCACCAATAGCAAAACACTGAGAAACGCCAGTTTAAAGCGCCATATAAATGTTATATATTAATATCATTGTTATTATTACTATTATTATTATCATTATTATTATTGTTATTTTCATTATTAGTAGTAGTAGTATTAGTATTGTTGTTGTTGTTGTTGTTATTATTATCATGGTTATTATTATCATTATTATTATTTATATTATTATTATTATTATTATCATTATTATTATTATTATTATTATTATTATTATCATTATTGTTATTGTTATGTGGATAATTTACTTGGAATCTATATTAATAATCAGTAAATAGGATAGTTCGAAAATATCTCATCATAAACGTGCTCGATTTGATGGACAAACCGGACAAATTCTGATGTTATTCCGTTACCGCCATTCTTCATACCTTGGACCCATTCATGTGCACAATGTTAATAATGTTACTTCATTTCCATATGTTATCACTTACTTTATCCATTTTAATGACTTGGCCAGTCTCTCTGTTACTGAGGTATAACAGAAAAAAAATGTATATCTCAAAAGGGCACGTAAGTTCATTACATGGCCTTTTTATCATTGCAGTGTTTTGGTAGGAGATATTTGGGTTAATTTCATCTATTGAATTTGATTTTCACGATGATTATATCGTGCAAGTAAATAGGTCGACAGTAAGAAGTATTATTTTTTAAATCTAATATTTCATAAAATATAGTCTTTGTTATATTTCATGTTATAGAATACACATTAAAAAAAAAAATATTCTTTGCATTTGACAAATGTATTGGCCTACGTGGGCTGTAAAAAAAGTAAAGAATTTTATGCAAATGAATCATGCTCATCTCAAGCAGTGTGACGTATATATATTCAGAGTTATGAATTGAATGAAAATTAAGCGTCTGCGATTTCAAGGTTTCCTAGTGATTGTATTATTTTCATTCGACAGTCATTACAAACGGTCAAAGCTCTTTGACGTCACAAAGAAACGGAAATAATATGAATGGTATAGATCTGATCAAGAACAAGAAATGAACAACAATATTGCAAAATGAAGTACAAGGAAGTCTTTGAGATGATATAGAACTTGAAGACATAAAAGATAAGTCGTATAATTAGACTAGTCAAGTCATGAATCAGCTACGTGACCTGTTGAACAAAACTGATTAATGAAGAAAGGCCAATAAGGTAAATGCCTTTTGTTTGAAGTTGGCCCATCATAATGACCACGTCATAATTGCGATGATTGTATCAAACATTTTCTTATGTTCAATTGACAAGTGAATAGCATGTATTTGAAAGGTTTGTAATTAGATTCCGCCGGGTTAGGTAATGAAGAAAAAAAACTTATTCAAGATTGTCGCTGACAGCCCACAAAGGGGTACACACGCTACTGTGCTGTGTGAATTTACCCGAATTAATTCTATCTTTTAAAAAAAATATATTTTTCATTACGCCACCCAGCGGATGTATGTAAACCTTTCTTCTAACCGTATCACTTTGGCGCTCCGGCGGTCTAGCGGTTAAGTCACTGGTCTAGCCATCCAGAGGTCGTGGGTTCGAATCCTTAAGCATGGATCGACACGCATACGAGACGATATTTTCTTTTACTTTTCATTTAAAACTTGTTTTGAGGGAATATTTTAAGGTTGAGATACGAAAAAAATGTTTGTATTTTTATCAAAGTGCAATCCAATCCTCCAATCGATTTTTTTTAATCGTCGGGAGCGACGGTTGTGCAATCATGGGTAAAGGCCCGGGCACACCAAACACGGCACGGCATCACGGCACGGTTTTTACGCGATGTCTCCCCTGTGATTGGCCAATTGTTGAAAATCCTTTCCGCGGAGGAGCGCGTTGGCCAATAGCAACCAAGATAGCGCGTAAAAACCGTGCCGTTATGCCGTGCCGTGTTTGGTGTGCCCGGGCCTTAATACGTACCCCAGTGCTCCGTCTCTCGTCCTGTAAAATATAGTCGCGACTTTAGATAAGTTAGAGCATATTTAAAAAAAAACAGACAATAAAAACAAAAAATGCCCTTTTTACAGGAGCAAGTATTAAGGTTAAAATGTGATAAAAATGTCTGCAAAAATGTCTGCACTTTCGGCAAAGTGCAATAAAACTTCCTTCATGGGCGAATTCGCCCCAAGATGGGGGCAGGTTCGACCTATTAGAATTTTTCTATCGAAGGAGCGACGGTTGTGCAATAATGGGTAATACGTAGCCCATTACCCCTTTTTTAGTCCTGTAAAAGTATTAACCATACAAATGCGTATTCGCGACTCTAGCTGAACTAGAATATAATTAAAAAAAAAAGGAAATAAAAACAAAAGCCCTAACATGTCCTTTTTACAGGGGCAAGTTTTATGACAAGAAGATGCTCCATTATTCACGCTTTGCCTATAATAAATGGGAAAATTCAGAAATAAAAGCCGCACAAAAATCCGATATTTGTGATTATAAAAATAATCAGGGGATATTTCATTCGTTAATACATGAATATACATTTTTATATTCTTTTAAAATTTGTGTTTATCTGTGATCAGGATTAGCCCACTAAACCCCAACTTCTTAATGGGCTATCGTTTCGTAATGCACAATCAAACTCGTATGCTCACATTTTAACGATCTTATTAATGACGCAGATCATTTTGCGGAGATCGGGGGATGGTGTTTCCGCCACGCGGACGTGTAGGATCAATAAATGTTGCCCGCACTACAAAATTGGACCTAGAAGTATTGAATCCCTCAATTTGACCTCAACGACTGTGTTGTTGCCCTCCATCAACCAGTATTCTAAAAAACCGACCTTATATCATTTATTTATCAGGGTAGCACACACTTGTCAAAAATATTTGAGGCGGACCCTCTCGACCCCCGACGGGCCTTGATGGGTTTGACGGCCCAGAACGGTCAAAACTCTTCCGCCCCATCACGAATCGCCAATGACATTCACTCAAATATGAGAGCAGTTTTACTTTTCGGTTCCTTAGGAGCTGGGGCCTTCTACATCTCTGGGCCACGACTGTGGAATAGCCTTCCCCACTTCATCAGGAGAGCAAAGACGCAATCAACCTTCGAGTCCCATGCACCTAAAGACCTATTTGTTCCCCCCTCCCTTGTCATCAAAAGAATAACCATATCATACCACCACTGGGAGTTCTTGGACTGTAAGATAAACCATAGCACTGATTAGGACATTGAAATCTGTGAGACATTATTTTGAGTAATTCGAGCGCCATGAGCGCCCAACTGAGGCGGAGTCCGACGCTATATCACCATCATCATCATGATACATGTGACTTATAATCCACAACTGTTTAGTGCTCAAGACGCGCACAAAAGGAAATAAGAAAGTGGAAAATAGCACAATGGGTGACTTCAAGTAGGCCTACGGTGTTCGGTGTTGGTGTTGAGAGAGCAAAACGGGTCCGTAAACCGAGCTCCAAAGTTGTCAGTTTACAGAAGTGATACAGAAACGACCGGAAATACGTCAGAACCTTGCGAGGTCCACCCCAAACACCGACAGACTTCAAGTTTGGTGTTGAGGCTGGTGATGGTTTTGCTGCAACACCAACACCAGCGTTCAACACCGTACTCAAAGTCACCCAATGCGTAAGATATTCATACAGAATTGTTAGAATTATGAGATGAAGAACCGATCCTTTACCGAAATTATTATTTTAATCTCAATCAAATTCTATTTTAAATCAAACTCTACTTCGTTCAATCAAACTACATTCTTTGAACTAGGTCATAAACTGAAACATTGTGTCTGTTTTTATTTTTCCTTCCCCGTCTATTCACTGAACAATTTCTGTTGATTTCTTCACATTCTAAAGTTCATGGTTATTCAATTTGGGTTTTTTTAAATCATGTTTACAATGAAAGGATTGGCAACACATTTTGGCAAAAGCGAAACACAAGTATGATTGACCAACGAGGGTGACAAATTAGTCACTTTCTCATTCAAGTTTTCACGGCGGCGCTAATGGACAAATTAAATATTTCCTAACATATCATATACAGCAATCATCTATAATTTTATGTGACTTGCGATAATGTTGAAATAGTCATTTCAAATGAAATGGAACCCATTAAGATATGTTTAAAGTCGCTACTCAAAATGTCAAACGTGAGTTTAATTGATTGAAAAGGCCATTCCGACATGAACTAAAGAATTCTTGATCAAATACAATACCATTTCATTATGCCCAGGAGTCCTGAAATATCATTTCCCAAACATGACAGTTTATTCGTGCGTGTTGCAGCATTCACCAGTTCATACACTCTAAGAAATAGGGTTACAGCAAAGGTGCAGAGCTATTCCGTGCACGATAAACATTCGCGCACCGTACGGGGGTGGGGCGCGAGCCCCCTGGATCACAGCTAAAGCTAGGACGCCAAATGTGAGTTAAAAAGGGCGCCAAAATCGTCGTGAGGGGCGCCTAAGAACCAGAAAGGTTTTTATTGCACTTTTCCAAACAGATTTGATTCCAGTGTCACATTGGTCTTTACTTTTAATGGTGCAAAGTTGAATCTATATTTTTAGTATGTACACGTTTGCCTAGCGTCTGGGACCGGTTGCTCAGATGGGTCTTAGCTAACCTGTTGAGGATAAACACTGTTATCAACTTAAATGTATCTCTGCACAAACAATACACCGCTTTTGGTAAAACCGCAAACATGAATTTAAATAAAATTGTGCAAAATCAGACAAAAGAAAGTTATCAAAATCATTTAAGAATCATTCAAACGGTTATATTTTTGGCAAATTGGCAACCCTATTGTATTTCATTATTATTATTCTTGAAAGCAAATCACTATTTGTTAGTGAATTCAAGTAGTTAAATGCATGAATAGCATAAAAGGCATAAAAAGCAATAAGATAAAATGTGTTTGAATTGGAGAGAAGTAATCACTTTGCTAAAAATATAACTGCTTGAATAATATTCATAAACGGTATATGTCTTTCAAATATTCATTATTGTGGTGTAGTGTAGTAGTCGTGACGCTCGCCTTTCAACCAGAGGGTCGTAGGTTCGAATCCCACCCATGGCGTCAATTTCCTTCAGCAATAAATTTATAAACATTGTGCTGCACTCTACCCAGGTGAAAAATGGGTACCTGGCAGGAATTTATTCCTTGGAATGCTTGAGCGCCTAACTTGCTTCCTCGGCAGTTAAAGCCTGTGTAATAATATGGTACCTATATTAAGCGCGGTAGAGTATATGCATATAGTGATTGCGCTATATAAATGGACCTATTATTATTATTATTACTTCTTTCTTCTTTATGTCCGATTTCATTCAAACTTTTTAAATCTGTATAATTATGTCTCTTTTTCGATGCTAATCAAAGCAATATTTTCCTGGTATTTGGTCCTCCTTTAAACCCTGTTAATGCGTAGTGAATATCATTATAATGTATAATATCTGAGCAAATCTACTCTTTGCATTTTGCAATCATGAGGGTTTAATACGGAGTTACCTTACCTCGACATTGGTAATTGGGGATTNAAAATCATGAATTAACATATGCAATACAACCTGATAAGTCATTTTCAGATGACTCCCTTCCAAATCTTATTTTCTTAATGAATTGTGTAAAAAAAAACACGATCAAAAAGCCGACTGAAGCTCTTTTAAAAAGAATAGCAGTTGAGGGCATTAAAACAATTTTTTTAATCCCTCCCTCACTCCCTCCCTCCCCCCCTCTCTCTCTCTCTCTCTCTCTCTCTCTCTCTCTCTCTCTCTCTCTCTCAAATCGGAGGGTGGGGATATACCCCTCCTTTTTCACTTAGTACACTTTAGCCTGTGAGATTGTGTAAAAACGTTAATACCCATTTGGCCCTCCACCTAGCTTTTCAAAACGTTCCGCTGTCTATTTATCTTTATTTCTTTATTTTCGTATTTTAAAAGGTAAAATATATATTGAGTTGCATTGAAAAGCATTTCAAATATATGGAGAGTTGATTAAAGGATAACTTAATAACACCAGCTGTCTTGCTCCTACTGGATGAAGAAAATCTGACGAAAAACTGCGAGATCGGACAATACGTTCATAAGTAATGAATTTTTAGATTCTCAACCATCGGCAAATTTATCCTTTCAACGAAATATGTGACATCATGCATATTGGACAACTCCTCATTCATTCTGTATTTCCGATTTCACATATTCCTCTTTTTCAGAAAAGCCGACAAAGTGTTTGTTGGTCGTTTGAGTATACCATGCCCTTATCGATACTGCATGTATATTTTGAAAACAATCTTGTTGTACCCTCGTTCTGAATACTACATGAACAAGACTGATTAATTCATTTTCATTTTTATACGAAGTTATTAGTGAGTTGTCCGCTAGTACGTCACGGATTTTGCCGCCAGGATCAGCTGCCATAGTCGTATTCATTACGAAAATGAAAATTCATAACGTTGGATTTTGCTCTAATACCCAATCAAATTTATAATACAGTTGGAATGAGGGAAGAAATGTTCATATTTGTAAAAAAAAAAAAAAAAAAAAAAAAAAAAAAAAACTTTTGCTTGGATCAGATAGTAATTGAGACCCTATATTCCTTTAAAGATATTACCTTTTACCAGATTTAACCGTCATTTCATCCTTGATTGACATTTAAAAAAGAAGACTCTTTGTATATGTACTAGATCTCCGTTTTTATCTCACTCGGCTACTTTGTTTTACAAACTTAAAACCCTGAATATATTTGATATAAACACACTTCAAATTTGCCAATAATTTGCCCCCCCCCTTTATTTTTAAACTTGTTCCAAATAAACACATCTATTCACTCGTATCATCTGGTCAATCCAAAATTACTAAATGCCCAAAAATCCATACGACACACCATGGCCCGGATCTTTGGAACCCTTTACCAGAAAATTTCAAGTCTTCTCTCTCAATTTGTTTATTAAATCCAAGGTCAAAACCATGCTATTATCTGAAAACTCACAGTAAAGTAGGTCCAATTTTACACTCCTAATTTAATGTCCTACAAACTCCACTTTCATTTTCACTCTCATGTTTTTCAATCCCACCATCATCCTCATCTACATCCTTTTCATCTTCATCCTCATCTCTATCTCTTTAAGATTTGCAAAAATTGTGATATTAATTCTGCGCATCGAATGTTTGTACTGATCAAGTATATTAGTTTTTTTTCTCAGGGTTGTCTGTTATTTTCCAAGCAATTTGCTTACAATACTTTTTCTTAATTAAGGTTTTATGGCACACTAGTCAATTCTGACTATACTATGCTTACAAAGGTAATTCCCCTTCCGTAATTTATATTTTATACATTGTATGTTGACAAATTGTCATCGCAGTTTACAGTATTTTATTTGATATTTTAATTTGCCCCCCCCCCTTTATTTTTAAACTTGTTCCAAATAAACACATCTATTCCCTCATATCATCTGGTCAATCCAAAACTACTAAATGCCCCAAAATCCATACGACACTCCATGACCCGGATCTTTGAAACCCTTTACCAGAAAATTTCTCTCTCAATCTTTTTATTAAATCCAAGGTCAAAACCATGCTATTATCTGAAAACTTACTGTAAACTATGTCCAATTTTACACTCCTAATTTAATGTCGTACAAACTCCACTTTCATTTTCACTCTCATCTTTTTCTCTCCCACCATCATCCTCATCTACACCCTTTTCATCTTCATCCTCATCTCCATCTCTTTAAGATTTGCAAAAATTATGATATTAATTCTGCGCATCGAATAATTATACTGATCAATTATATTAGTTTTTCTCAGGGTTGTCTGTTATTTTCCAAGCAATTTGCTTTCAATACTTCTTCTTATTTAAGGATTTACGGCACACTAGTCAATTCTGACTATACTAGGCTTACAAAGGTAATTTCCCTTTCGTAAGTTATGATTTTGATCTTACGAAGGTAATTTCCCTTTTTTAATTTACATTTTATAGAGTGTATGTTGACAAATTGTCATCACAGTCTACAGTATTTTATTTGATATTTATGTTACTCTTTGTAACCTTTTGTCAAATTGATACTTATAAATCTGTCAAAATAATGTTGTATGCAGAAGAAAAATAAACTAAAACTAAAACTAAACTAAAAAATTAAAGAAATCAAATGAATCGATAAAAGATAATCGATTCCCAATTCAATCTCACTCAATAGCTTTGGTGGACTCGACATATTCGTACCTGTTTTTAAGCAAACATGCTGAAATAATGGATACGTTCTACGTTCCATACATTTGAAGATTTTTCGATTCTATATTTTTCTTGTCAATGCATGTAAATTCATGTATAACACGATATAAACTATTTTTGAAAAGTTAAGTCGAACGCAATTTCAATAATTTGAAATCGGAACCGGCTTTTCATCGTTGTGTCCACACAGTTGAATACACGGTTTACGGACCTATTGTCTGCGTTCGACTTAACTTTTCGAAAATAGTTTATATCGTGTTGTATCATTATTTTCTGTTGTTGTTGTTTCATTATCGTTATCTTATTTTCGAGTATACTTTAACAAGTTAACATTACTTTATAAGTCATGTTAGTTCAGTGTATTTGAAGACAATGTACCAGACTTAACTAGCATTTATGCTATTTTCTGGTTCCTTTTATCCTTTAACCTTTTACAGTGTATATCCATGTACTATGTACAATATATTTGATGTATGGATGTTTTTGGATAAATAAAATGTCAAGTTCAAGTTCAGTTCAAGTTTATTTATCTCTTTTTTTAATCTTCTTCTTTTCTTTTTTTCTTTTTTTTTTTTTACTGAAAGTCTGAATATCTGAACTGGGCGTTGTTTCTTGAGTAGACATTTTCCTCTTATTTTCCAAAATACGTTACTGTATACGAAGAGCGCCGTCAAAGTTATGAACATCATCATCATCTTTAAAATTAAAAAATAATCATCAGACTTTCTTCAAAATTCTCTAAATACTTCCTGCTGCATACCAAATCCTATTATAGCCAATCGCATTATTCTGTAAATCATATTAATCATCTTATTATGATCCTTCA
Organism: Temnopleurus reevesii; assembly: GCA_036244855.1. NCBI lineage: Eukaryota > Metazoa > Echinodermata > Echinoidea > Temnopleuroida > Temnopleuridae > Temnopleurus > Temnopleurus reevesii. The sequence continues at coordinate 47,183 of BQKZ01003546.1, forward strand.
AATTTCATACTTACCTATCAATTCAAACAAAAGTATAACGAAGTAAACACAGTATTATTTGAAATATCTATAGTGTCGTTCTTTATATAAATATTGAAAAACAACACTATATATAGGAGTATATGGTGTTGTTCATCGTAGTTTAGTCCTATATGTGTTCCCAGAATTTTATCATGGTACTGTAATAGTTTAAGTACATTTGAAAAGATTGTGTCAAGAATTCACACGTCCTTGAGAAATATTTGTTTATTGTTTACATGTTGTAATTAAAAGATATAATTCAACAATTCAAGCAGAAGATAAAGGATTCCCAATATCTCATATTTCTAAAAAATAAGTTTGCGTGTTTTCCTCCAGTAGAGGTCAAGGGCGTCTGAACCGGGGGGGGGGGCGGTACAGGAGCACTCACGCCACCAAAACACAACAACAACCTCAAAACATTTGAAATTCAAAATTTCCCCTTTTCTCTACTGTTTCAAAAGAGACTGAATACATCATATATACATGTACATGCAAAGTAAAGTAATTATTTTGCAAAGTTGCATCCATGGGGTCAAATTGGAATTTCGTCCTTAGTGTGCTTGTATACTCAAAATATTTGTCTCCTGACATGGCGCTTGAACATACATAACATTAGAAATTTGTCCTTCTAGTGCTGAAGAATGCTTTTCCTGTAATGATTTTCGCTTACCAACATGACACAAAGAAATGAATTTTCATGCAAGCATTACTATGTCCCTGGGCATTAGATTGGGACTTGATAGGGGACAAGGTGTAAGTGCCCCCCCCCCCCCAAAAAAAAAAAACATATTCCAAACATGAGGAAATGTGCCCATATGTGTTTTTCTTAGTAAAAGTTGCCTCTTTTCTTGGTCAAAAGAGAAAATTGTCAAAATTCCTGCCCCTATGTAATACAACAGGTTAAGATATAAAGTGAGTCAGATCATCGTAAAGGTGGTATTGACCCTTTGACTAATGGAACCGTGAATCCCTACACACAGTTTATAAGTATTACAGAATTCAGTAGTCAATGGGTTAACATGCCTAACTGATAAAAGCATTTTGTGGGGGATGCTGCTTACACCGTTTTGACAAAAAAAAATTAAGGTGTCCCTCCTATTGACGACGTATAAAAGATACGTATAAAAAGATAAAAGATGGTAGATCATAAGGTTCATAGGCCATTTCATCGGACGGGGCAAATTGGCATTAAAAAAAATCTTAGAGAAGCATATTTATCCTGAAGAAGTATTTTTTCATGTTGGGATGAGGGAATGACCCCCCCCCCCNGCCTCTTTTCTTGGTCAAAAGAGAAAATTGTCAAAATTCCTTCCCCTATGTAATACAACAGGTTAAGATATAAAGTGAGTCAGATCATCGTAAAGGTGGTATTGACCCTTTGACTAATGGAACCGTGAATCCCTACACACAGTTTATAAGTATTACAGAATTCAGTAGTCAATGGGTTAACATGCCTAACTGATAAAAGCATTTTGTGGGGGATGCTGCTTACACCGTTTTGACAAAAAAAAATTAAGGTGTCCCTCCTATTGACGACGTATAAAAGATACGTATAAAAAGATAAAAGATGGTAGATCATAAGGTTCATAGGCCATTTCATCGGACGGGGCAAATTGGCATTAAAAAAAATCTTAGAGAAGCATATTTATCCTGAAGAAGTATTTTTTCATGTTGGGATGAGGGAATGACCCCCCTCACACACACACACATACACACACACACAAACATTCTAATACTCATGTATACAAGAATACCATTTTCATTGATTTATGTTTTCTGAATAAACGAAGATTATCGCCAAATCAATTATTACGAAACATACAGGTTTATCATGAGATGAATAGCGTAAACCTTTTTGTCGCATGATTTCACCGTTAAATACGATTGATCTATAAATGTATTTTCTAAAGGCTTCACAAATTTTCGGGTATTTACATCAAAGTCATATTTTCACCCCAACCCCGATTTGCTATGCAAACGTTGAGACAAACCAAGATTGCGTACCCGTTTAGTGATGCAACTCTGTTTCTATAGGGCGTGAAAATGCAAGACAAACCGCCCCACTTTTGATTCAAAGAGTAACAAAGTAAAAATGGAAATCAACATTCAGCGAAAGTGGCCAAACGTTTCCTCTCTCTTATGCTTGTTGACGCTTCAAACATCTGTCAATGCTCCGCGAGCTGAATTCTTTTTTTAATAGTCAAATGCGACACGAGCTGACTTCGCTAATGGGTAAAAGGCTGGACTTTCATTGAGTATATAATAGCTTGCAGCATCCGTCGATCATTTATCATGCTTTTCCTTAATCTTCTGAATAAGGCGTGAAATGACCTTGTCAGGTATTAAAAGAAGATTATTTTTGTTACGGTTAGAATTTAAATGGATCAAAATATGAACATGAATAGAATGTTAGAATGTAAGCCGACTGACCGAGTTATTTCCATCTCGAGCTTGGAATAGCGTAAGAAACAAGCTTGCGTACGTCAATCTGTGGATTTTTCTGTTCCGGATTATGCAATCGTATTTAATAGTGTACAATCGTATATAATCGTATTCAACCTTCAGGCGCGTTATACTAGTACTAGGGGCTTGAGAAAGGGCTGTAAAATATGAAAATATAAAAAGTTTTGGAAAAAAAGGCATGCAAAAAAAATGGATAGGTCAAATTCTGGGGCCCCGTAAATATGATT
>BQKZ01003547.1:10890-43079 GCA_036244855.1 Temnopleurus reevesii
GGGGGGGGGGGGTCTTTTTTTTCATCACGGCACGTGCGCATGTCGGGCCCGTGCGCGCGTCAGCTATACGTGCAAGCGTAAATAACTTTCTGGATTCTCGATGTGTATCGAAAATTCGGCGGAATTATGGATATTATTACTTTATTCTCGTCAAACGAATTGTTTCAACTATTCTGACAAGTCAACATTGATGCAACCCATTATCAAGTGAAGGAGATAGAATTACGCTTGGACAAGCAGACAAAAGGTAAAGGTTTGACTTGACTGGCCCATGCCGTACCGATTAGCACCGGAACGCTGTCCTCGGGTAGCGGGCTGGAACCGGGTAGATTGGGGACGAGTGCCCGCTGGTTGTCGCTGCACTCATGTGCTGTGCACAGACTACTGTGTAGTGCACAGCCACTGAACAAATTGACAGGTCTGCATGTCTGAAGTGAACTTGTTTCGACTTGAGATGTCTTTTCCGTTGAAATATAATTGATATTAGTTTAGCAGGGTCATAATTATTTATTTGTACGATTTTAGAAGTCTTGTGATGTAGAAATTTGAACAATTGGCTTATTGGTTGTGAAGTGTACTCATCAATGTGAAATAAATAATAAATGATAATTTTTTTATTTCAAATGTTTTGATTGATATAACATTAACTTATGGTGCTCATGCACTTTCATTACAATTTTCATTTCCAGCCGTGAGTATGACTATGGAGATGTCCTGTTCTTAGGACGTCCCTTTGTATGTTCCCCGGCGGTTGTGCCGCTGGATTCGAAAGTGCTTTACAATACTCTTTAGTGCATAACTTACGCTAGTTCGATTATATCCAACTTTCGAGCCAGGATTCATGAATATTAACGTTTTAAATCTGGTATTTCACATTTTACAATAGTCAGGGCACGTAAGATAAACATACAATGTAAATGTATGTAAATGTCAGTTTGATAAAAGAGAATGATAATATAAAGTGTAAAATGTTAAATGAAGCCCGAATAGGAAGCTAGATGGCATCGAGCTAAACTTACGCAGGCCAAGGGAGTGTTTCTACAAAATTGAGATCAATAGCAAGTTGCAGTTACTGGGCAAGGACCAATCAAAATCATTGCATCTTTTGGGTCTTGCCAAAATCGCAGAAAGTGTGAAAATGAGGATGTGTGTTGCAATTTGCAGAGCTTGATTTTTTTATTAATTGTATCTTCGAATCAACACTCTATTAACGCCTTACATTTAAATGAGAAATTGAGTTTGTAGACTTCAAATATTCTGCAATAGAGCATTCATAAAAGATACTAAATCATTTGAGCAGAAAATTAAGTACCAACTTGCACACATTTGTGAGTAAACCCCCTTTTAGTATTAACTGTATAGAGGCAAGAGCAAAAATTGAAGGTGGTCTTAAACTTTTGAAATAGACTGTATTAAGATAAACAAAATGAATATTTTTCTCTTGCAAATGTGCGTGATTTTGTGATTGTAATGACTTTTAAAGCCTTTCCAATTTTTAAAATCAAGTTTCACAATTTTCCCCGTAGAATCATCTGACTATCCATTTTGAATGCAAACATGAACCATGGGGGCTTGTGTGAGCTTAGACCAAGAGCAGAAGAGGGCCCGCCACCACAGCGAAGAGATCGACCGCAACTTGGTAGCAATGGCTAGGCAAGAGGAAAACATTGTCAAGATTCTTTTACTAGGTAAGGAAGGAATTATTCTGTTCATGTGTCCTTCTGTTGCAACTGCTTCTTTTTGTGTATCTAAATGCCTTCTTTGGGGCAATTCCACATGAGAAAAATCCGGAAATATCTTTAGAATTGCCTATTTTGCTCAGGGACAATAATTTGTGGATAATTTGCTTAGAATATGTGAAGTATATATAACATAGTTTTAAAATCTCTCTTCAAAAATATGCTGGATACACTGTTTCAAATTTTATAGACTGTTTAATGACCAAATATGACAAATTATCTGGTGTAATTCTGTTAGCGTTATATTTAATCTGAATGATAGTCCTCAAATTCACCCAATTTTTCTGTTTTTTCTGATTTATATTGGAGCCAAGTAAATCAGAAATTTATCAAATTCATACTCGTTGGCTTGCATACATTTGGAGCTATCATTTTCATATTTTGAAAGATCTTTGTACACAAGTCCATGGGCATTCTAATGAGTAAGAGCTTTAGAAAATTCATGGTAGCAAAAACGATTAAATTAATAGTTCATGTACATATACTTGCTGAATATACTATGTTTGCTACCTATATGATCAAATACTTAACATATTTGCCAGGTGCCGGAGAAAGTGGGAAGAGTACCTTGGTGAAACAGATGAAAATAATCCATAATGATGGCTTTACAGAATATGAGCTCATGAGTTTTAAGGTAAGAATAATGTTATGAATATCTTCTTTTGAAATTTTGTTTGTTGTAATGGTTGATATTTATCTTTTTATAATTCAATTGGGAACAAAGCACTGTGAGCAGAAGTAAAAAATAACTTGGAGAAAGTTTCAGGCATGTCTTTTGCTGGGGACTTTGAATTTGGAGTTTTAGCAGAAAATGTGTTGTATGCGATGACAACTTCCCATTGGCTTTTCTTCAGAACATGGATTAATGCCAAATTTGGCATAATAATTTTTTCCCAATAGAACAATTCTTCAAGATGAACTTAAAGAATTGACAAAGATACATGTATACTGGATAGAAAATCAAAAACTTTTCTGCCAGAGAAGGGGGGATCAAAATATGTTTGTGAAGTATTTTGTTTGTTTTCTTTAATCGCATTAAAGATGTTGAAACTGTTTAATCAAAGAAAGGTTTTACCTTGGAGTTAAAATAACTCTTCCTTGAATTTGATGGTAATGCATGCCTTTCAACTAGTACTATTTTATTATTATTAACATAATTATGCTAAGCCCCACCTCCTACATATTGGATCTGCTTCATTAGTCCCTCTGTGCTCAGTCACTGATTAAATCTTTAATTGCTCAGTGTAGGAAGTGTTTTATGATGTTGTTCCCCAAACAAGGTCGATTTGTAAACAGATTGATATTGACGCGTGGCAAGAGCCCTGTGGGGTAACATGCATCAGTGACCACAATTGGAATAAAAGATTGAAGATTAGGGAGTATTAATCAATTATTTTAGATTTGTACTCTGATTAAGAATGTAAGGTTAATATAGCGCATTCAGCTTGCCATATTCTCTCAATGAATATCAATAAAGTGTAGCATTGAAATTCAATGTTTATGCTCCAGTGAAAGAACTACTTAAATGATCCCTATCTGCAATGTTACAATGTATGTGTAATATATACATGAATTTTGCAATATGTCAGAAATTTGATGACACTTGAAATAGCGTGCTAGGGGGATGTTAGTTTTGACAGGCAAACTTTGACAAAACAAGGAGTCTTAAGTAGATTTTGTACACGATATATAAATTGAGGAATTCTAATTTTAAAAAGTTGATCTCCACCTACCACCCAACAGTATGCATGCAGTAGATATTTGAATATTAAAAACGTATTCTTCCTAATGAGCACTAATGTAGGAAAATCCTTTGTTAAATGCCTTTTGTGGGATATTGGGGCTTGAATTTTTATGCATTATTGGTAATTAGTGGGAGGATCCAATGACTGGATTGTGCCATTTACTGTTGTGAATTTATTGATAATTTGAAAATATGATATAAAAAAAAGAGAAAAATAATAGATAGCAGGGAGTAGCTATATTTTTTACATTTGATTAGCAGTTTTAGACATTGAGGAAACTTTTCCAATTCTTTACAATACAGTTCTACATGTATGTGAAAAAGTTGCTACACAAAATATATTTTGTATAGCAATTCTGCTATTTGCAATGCGATACCAGGAAAATTATTCCCTGAATAGTATGTCCCCATACAATGTAAGAAAATAGAAAATCCTGTGCACAGTATGTATTGTGTTTTTAATAGATTCTTCAATCTTAGTGTGTCAAGTTTATTCTGTCGTTGGTGTGGGAAGCGTTCCACAGTGTGATGACTTTGACAGTTGACATTACACAGGCTGGTCAGTGCATGCGAGAGTTATGAAATTCTGAAGGAAAAAAATATCACAGAAAATGTCCCTTGCACAATTTTATTGTGGTGGATTCTAGTTGTGTTAAAGGGGAACTTCACCCAGACAATGATGTGCTATCAGTGAATGAAGAAAAATATCATGATCAAACTGTGAAAATCTGATTGAAATCCGACAATCCATTCAAAAGATTTGCAGTTTCAAAGTAATAGGCATCCTTGAATTGCCAACTTTGGCATAGTTTGTGGTGTCATACATGAAGAACTCCTCATTACATGTAACTGTGTACATGAATTTATTTAAAATTGATCAAAATCATATTTCAATTGAAGAATCACTATCATTCTTTCTGGAATGTTTGCAAAATTAATATGTCCACATTTTACTTGAGCAAAGAAGTAGAATTTTGTCTACTTTTCTACAAACTAGATGAAAATATGAAATCCTGTGCACAAAGTGAATGGAGAGTTCTCCATGTTAGTGCTATTTTGTGCCTGTAGGTTGCCACCTCATGGAGCCCATGAGGGGGGGGGGGGGGNTTTCACAGTTTGTTCATTAGATTTTTTTTCATTCAATGAGAACATGATAATTCCAGGGGTGGGTTCCCCTTTAAGTTTTATTGTGTTGTTGGCGTTGGCAGCGTCCCACAGTGTGATGACTGTGACAGTTGACATCACACATGATGGTCGTCTGGGCTGAACTCAGCGGGACACCCTCTAAGGTCAACCAAACAAAGATGTTTTGAGCAAAGAATAGCAAAGGAATAACAACAGGGGAGACTTTCGATTCAACACAAATGTCTGTTGACAAAAGTGTTCCTGGCATTCCAAGTTTTAGAATATTTGTATGTATGGTGTACATCACAGAGCGCTACAAATCCACATGCCGAATGCCTGGGGCAACAAAATTGAGCCATCGGGCAACTGAATGAAATGGCCATGTGATGGTTTTGAAAGTGAAAAGTATGAATTATTGATTGTCAGTGAATTTGTTGCGAGAATCTTGTTGCAAGATCATCTGACCAACTTCACCGACAGCTAAGCCAAATTTAGTGCTATAGATAGATTTTGGTGCTGCTGCTTCTGTTCGCTTTTATGTCTTGGGCAAGAGAAATTGATGTTCGGGCAAGTGATTTAAAAAACCACTTGATCGTTTGACAAATAGTGCGAAAAATTATTGTAACACTCTGCATCACGTAATAAGCAAAAGTGAAGTAAACAATTTCATTCAAGCATTTACATTAGCTTCATGATTACTACAGGTACAAAAGAAAGTCCTAGGTGCAACTCTTGTTCAACATTTTCCACAGAATAAGAAGGATGGAAGTTTCTTTTTTGTACATGTAGCTATTGGGTATGCTTGAATGGAGGTTGTTTGCTTGTCCCAGGCATTTTCCCTTCTGCTCACAGTACATAGGCCGTTCATGTACATGGGAAAGGTAGAACATTTACAGAAACGATTCTAAAGGTGAAAATTTGATCTTGTTTCGATTTTGTTGTTTGAATATTTGTCCTAGATATCATACTTCGAATACTGTTGGAAGCCAGCCAGAGTTTGTTTGAAAAGAGTCCATGCACATAAAGATAGAAAAATAGTATTTGTTCACAGATGTATTGAATACACTAAATAAACTTTTTGAAGGGTGAAGATTTGATCTTGTTACTACAAAAATGTTGTTTGATTATCTGCTTTTCAAATATTTTTCCTGTAAATCAAATACTGAGTATTTGTCCTATTTTTTAAATACTGAACAAATGTTTGGGAGCCAGCCAGAGTTTGTTTGAAAAAAAGTCAATAGAAATAAGAACAAAGAAACAACACTCTTTCACAGCTGCATTGGATACAGTAAGAAACTTTTTAAAAGATGAATGATTGATCCGGTTGCTACAAAAATGTAGTTTACTTTTACATTTACATGTACAGTTAAAATATTTCTGCTGTCTTTGAACAAATGAAGGGAGCCCAATCAGAAAACAACATACTTTTGTAGAGCACACATTGTGTTTGGATAGTTTAATGGTGCAAAGAAAAACAAATAAACAACACTCTTTCAAACACATTATATTCTATGAAGTCGAACAATGCAACATTCCAATGCCATCACTTTTTGTTGTTGTTGTTGTTGTGTTGGAGGATAAACAATGAGCCCAGGAGCCATGACGATCGGTTACGTTTCCATTTAACTTTTATGTGCGAGTCCGTCTTTGCATTATCAACCAAAAATGGTTGACAGTGACTTCAATTGGAAATACTCAATATACAGTCAAACCTGTCTTTAGTGGCCACTGTCTATAGTGACCACCTGTCTATAGTGACCACCTGTCTATAGTGGCCACTTAAATTGATTTCCTTCAGGTGAAAATACATGTTATAGAACCTGTCTCTAGAGGCCACTTGTCTACAGTGGCCACTTTTTCTGTTTCCCTTGGGGTGGCCTCTGTAGACAGGTTTGACTGTGTAAATCTTATTTTGGTGAATAAAGCAATACATGTTGAGCACACAAAATTGAACGTTGTTTATGAAAAATAAAGGTTTATTAGACTGCTTCCAAAGTAAAATAAAAAAAATAAAAAAAACAGTGTCACATTAACCACATTGCATACCCTGGAATGTATTTACTGTGAAGGCTTAAAGCAATAGACCAGTTTTGGGAAGAGGGCGCTTCAAATATTTAACTAGTTTGCGAGCTGCAGTAAAATTATTCCCTGGCACAATGCAGTTTTTCAATAGTAAACTAGAGCATGTTCATAGTTTGTTTGAATGAAATCGACCTAGAAATGGCTGAGAAATAAAAAATGATGCTGCGGTCATTTTCCCTTACACAGCATGCTTCACGTACAAAATGAATGCGAACTCACACACCGCAGACAATACCACCGATCGTACGGCCCATTCCGAGCCGACGCTCCCCCGTGCGAAAGCACTATACATGTAACACACCGTAGGAATAATGGCTGATTGACGTGTTTGACGTAAAATACACCAGAATACAAGCAAAAATCTATTCCTAATTTCGTACACAGATATATTTAGGCATGTAAAGCAACTTGTGAATACATCAGCTCGTTTCCTGCATCCTGACCATTACGAATCTATACCTTTAATATTTGTTAATAGCAAAATGGTGTTTCACCAACTGTTCCCCGCAGGTCATTGTTGATGCTAGGGATTCTCAATTATTTAGCCCAATTAACAAATAATAATCGTCGATGCACTCTGGGATGATATGAAATTACTTTTTCAGTTATATTACAACGAAATTGACTTCTTCACACCTCAACCATTGTTTTACTTTTCATATTTATTATTTTATTCATTCATCTTTTCATTCATAGGATTTCTAGGTCCATTTTCTTCACATTTTATTTTAAAGTACTCTGTCGTTTATTGCTGTCTTTTTTTCCTTCAATTTCACTCTATTGCTGAATTAGCCTGTACAGATTGGTTATACTCCAGCTTTCTATATTTTTGGGTAAAGTCCCAGAAGCCACTTGAACACAAGCTTGTAATGATAATACCTCCCTTTGATCATTCAAGGGTGTTTGTTGGTGCCCTTTGCGTTTGTTTGAATACACTTGGTTCAAGCCCAGTAACCATCATACGGCAACAGTTGAGAGGTTTTGTTGATCAATGGAGCTTGTATTGTCATCATGGGCAAAGTTAGGATGGATCTGTTGTCCCCAGAACAATGGTGCTTGATGTCGAATTTGTTCTCTTGTTTAGTGAGGCATACAGATAGCTAGTCTGATCCTGCTCTCTTTCAAATATGATTATTGAAATACCAGATACATTTGAATCAATAAGTTGAAAGGTTTTGTTTATCAATGGATTTGCATTGTCAATGGCAAAGTTAGGATACATCTGTTTTCCTCAGCACAATAATGCTTGATGCCAAATTTGTTCTCTTGTTTAGTGAGGCATACAGATAGCTAGTCTGATCCTACCCTCTTTCAAATAAAAAAAGAATAAAATACCAGATACATTTGAATCAATAGGTTGAAAGATTTTGTTTATCAATGGACTTATATTGTCATGGGCAAAGTTAGGATACATCTGTTGTCTCCAATGCTTGATGCCAAACTGGTCCTCTTTATTAGACCAGGTTCAGACCTATTTTCAAAGTGGCCTTCGCAACACTAGTGTCAAAGGCTGGTTTGAAAAGCCATTTGTGTCCTCGTTCAGATTGGATCCTGCAAAGTGGATTTCAAGTCCACTTTAACTCTACATCACGCAAACTGGCTCTGTTGATACGACAATGGATAAATAGCTGAGTTCAAATACCTCCCATGCGATCTTCAAAGTTTGAAAGACCAGTTTTATGACTGATCTACTCGCTTGTCCTGCTCAGACCTGCCGTTAAACTAGTTTTTGTTAACCTGGTTTCCATTAAAGTGGTTTAACGCTGTATTTCTGAACCGGGTCATAGTGGTCCTGTTATTAGTGGGGCAGTCACGAAGCCAGTCTCATCCTACACTTCTCCCAATACTTTAGTAACTCGAAATAGAATGTTCAAGAAATCATGCAGTTGAAAAGTTTTCAATTGAGTTGAAACGTCATGGGCAAAGTTATGATAGTTATACCAGACCGATCATATAATTGTACCTAGATGCCCCGAAACTGTACCATAAAAATTGCAATTTTACGGTTTCAGTGTATTTTAAATTTCATGTATGATACAGTTGTTTACCTCACCTCAATTGTGAGAAATCAAACAAAATATTGTAAATTGTGATCATTTTTTATCAGTTCAGGGCAGTGTTTCACCAAGTTATGAATGACTTCAAGAACTACTGTAAGCACGACTGGTATCAATTCTTGTGTTTAATTATCAAAAATTTTATACAGGTATTACACTTGCTAACGTATAGTGTTTCTTAAAGTTGTGTATAACTTTAAAATGGTTTGGTGAAACACCACCCAGGGCATAAATTCATCAAAGGCCCGGCCTTAGAGATATCCTATCCACTGGCCTTATGCCCTCCTTGATGGTCTTGGAGATTTTTAGGGTGCCATTTTTTTTTTCTTTTTCCCATTGATGCTGTACTTATCACAATGGTTCTTTTTAGAAAAATGACCTTGCCCTTGGAATGATGAAATTTCAGTTCAGTTCGGCTCAGTTCAGTTTAGTTTAGTTTCAGTTAGTTTAGTTTGTTTTTGGTTAGTTTGTTAGAGCCTGTCATTCAATTTAGGAGTAGGGTGGGATAAGCCTGCCTGTCGGACTGCCATAGCCAGATAAGGTGCTCACACAATAATACCAAATAGTCAATTGGGCAAGTTTCATGCCAGCCTTTGTCCATTCCCATCAGCTGATAGGCTGAACAATACTATTTGCAAACATACAATCTTATAATGGAGCATGTGGGCAAATGTACACAAAAAGTTTGTTCTCGTAAGAACAAAGTGGTTGCACAAGCCCGCTTTCAAGGTTACATTTCAGATATCAAGTTATGACTTTAAACAGTTAGGCCAACCAAAGGTCATATTGCTTACCCTCTTTTTCATCTTCACTTTATTTGGAGTACCTACAATGCAAGTCAGGTTTAATATTTGCTTACTTGTTATAACTATGCATCTACATGTTAGAATTGATTTCTATGATTTTTGATACCCCTTTATTAAAGGATAATAACGTTATTTGTTTGCATTTATGCCAATGTTTGGAATCGGGTCAGAGCAACCAATTCGTGTGAGAACACACACAACAATTGAACTCATCTGATACCACCCAAATTAATCTTGTTGGGCTAATCTGTTTGCCAATTCGGGGTTTACCTTCAAAACTTTGTTTACTACAGGTCTGGTAAGTTTCCCACAGAGATTTATTCTACAGCATTGTGTCATGCAATGTTCATGTATTGTACCTGTCATCAATAAAGCTGATGCATTTGACTTATCAACCCAAATTGTATTCAGAAACACTAACATAATACTGGAAATGTATAAGATATCTAATGTGCTGCACACTCATATCCATATGTATCAAGCATTATATGAATGCTTGAAGAGTTATAGTGGTTCTGCATTTCAACCATAGGATTGTAGGTTTGAATCCCACCCATGGCATTAGTTTCCTTCAGGAAGAAATTTATCCACACTGTGCTCAGGTGAAATCGGTTAAAAGGCAGGGATATTTATTCCTTGAATTGTCATGTGCTCTGGTGTACACCGGAATAAAACCCAGGTGATAACACAAATGCGCCTTGAGCACACTGCGCAGTGGATTTGTGCATTAAATTCAAAGTGTAGTTTCTAACAATCAAGAAATACTTGGATGTCCATTGTCCTATTGTACATGACGTGGGATTAATGCAGACATCTTTTTCATCTGTTTCATAAACCATTATAATTCCAACTTTCTTTGTTGTCAGAGCTCTTCGTTTCAAAGTAATTTGCAAATATGTGACAACAAAATCTGAAGTCAAATGTAGATAATTTATAATATATTTACATTGACATTGAATTTTGTTTCTCTTTTTGAATATGTGCAGCCTGCTGTGTTGGATAACCTACTGAACTCCATGAAGTATGTTCTGAACGGGATGGGCCTGTTGCGAATACCTCTTGCCAATTCTAGAAATAAGGTAAGATCTCTTCCTCTTTTTTTTTCTTATTTTCTCCCAAACACCTAATCTTACTCCAAAATATACTTAATCAGGTAATTAATCTAAAATTTATTGAACAAAGGCAAGGTATTCAACTAGCCTGCCAATCTGTTGAACTCCATGAAGTGTGTTCTAAACGGGATGGGCCTGTTGCGAATACCTCTTGCCAATTCTAGAAATAAGGTAAGACCTGTTCCTCTTTGATTGTTCATTCTCTCACAAGGATTTTATCGAACTCCATAAGGTTACTAAACCAGGTAATTAATCACAAATAAAAGCCACATTAGGTATCTACACTTAAGCCCAAACCTGGGTTGTGTTTCATAAAGCTGTTCGTAGAACTACATACGACGTTATGAGCAACAAGTGACCCTTTCTCAGGTGCAGGAAAGGGTCACCAGTCATTCCTAGAGTCGTAAATACCTCTACAGTACTATCAGCTTCATGAAACACAACCCAAGGTGGTGTTTCACCAAGTTACGAAAGACTTTAAGAACGACTTTACGAACGATAGAGAAGATTATGCGTATTACACAAGTTTAAATAACATACGACAATCTTTCTTAAGAACGATTTGATTAAACACCTCTAGGTAATTAATCATCATTCATTAGACTTCATTCAACAATAAAGGACACGTTTTAAGCATGATTGATGTGGTATTTTAATGATAATCCTATCAATACATTCATTCACTTTTGACAACACATCAGTGTTAATATCCAAAGTTGAAAAAGTTGGGATCAAAATTTCTTACGGCAATGAGCTATGTCATTCTCCTTGTATGAAAGATTTAGCAGTAAATCTGCAGTTTATTATTATATTTGTGGTATTGATATACAAAGTCTATTTGTCTTGTTCTGAGTAATTTGATTTTGATGTTTATTCAGTATCAGCTCAATGCACATTCTCTTCTAAACATTCAAAACAAATGTTTGTTTTGCTTGTTCCTATATTTGTACTGCATTAGATTTATTGCTCTCCTTTCCTGTAGGTTGATCTGATATATTCTAATCTGAACATAATTTATTGCAGGGAATAATTTCAATTTAAGCAGTTTGAAGAAACATTTTCAACACTTTACTGTACATGTCTATGTGAAAAATTTGCTAAACAAAACATTTTTTGTGTAACAATCATGCTAAAATGTATAGCAAATTGTGATGCGATACAGGGAAAATTATTCGCTGTATTTTCCCTGTATTGTACAGAAGATGTAAAAAAAAAAATGGAATGGAAGTATGCGATTGGGAAAACTTAGATATGTGAAGACTTGTGACCTCTATTCTTTTGGTTATAAATATAAATCTATTTCTCTTTCTGTGCATTTACCACCACAATCCCGCTATCTTTATCTTTAGTCCCATGCACAGGCAATCCTGCAATGCCATTGTTGTATTCATAACAAATAAAGATGCACAGCATAGCCAAATCTTTGGAATATGTCTCTATTTCTCCAAAGGCCAATGATATAACTTCAATAAGTCACTTCATAATTCCGTAGACAAGTCACTTTATAAGTCACTTATTGTTTTAAATTTTCTTTTTTTATATATCTTCCCAATGTAGTCCCACGCACAAGCAATCCTGCAATGCCATAGAAGTTTTGATGAACACACTGTGATGAGGCACGACATAGCCACCTCACTCCTCGCCTTATGGAATGACTCTGGGATACGTCTCTGCGTCTTGAGAGGCCTTGAATATGAACTTATAAATAGATAAAAATCATAATTGTATTGAACGTTTTTCTTTCATTTTCCCTTTTTCCAATCAACTGTAGTCCCATGCACAAGCAATCCTGCAATGCCATAGAAATTTTGATGAGCACACCGTAATGAGGCACGACATAGCCACCTCACTCCTCGCCTTATGGAATGACTCAGTCTGGCATACGTCTCTGAGTTTCCAGAGGTCATGAATATGAACTTATAGATAGATAAAAATCATAATTGTATTTAACCTTTTTCTTTAATTTTTCCCTTTTTCCAATCATCTGCAGTCCCATGCACAGGCAATCCTGCAATGCTATAGAAGTTTTGATGAACACACTGTGATGAGGCACGACCTAGCCATCTCTCTCCTTGCCTTGTGGAATGAATCCGGGATACATGTCTCTGCGTCTCAAAAGGCCATGAATATGCACAAAGTATAAATAAAATAATTTAAAGTAATAAATGCATAATTTACCTTTTCTTCCCCTTCTGTAGTCCCATGCACAGGCAATCCTGCAATGCCATAGAAGTTTTGATGAACACACTGTGATGAGACACGACATAGCCACCTCTCTCCTTGCCTTGTGGAATGACTCTGGGATACGTCTCTGCGTCTCGAGAGGTCACGAATATGAACTGAATGATTCAGCCCTATAGTAAGTATTTTAAATATTTTCACATAATGAATATGAACTGAATGATTCAGCCCTATAGTAAGTATTTTAAATCTTTTCACATAATGATGAATCTGTCAATTTCAAAGAGCTTGTGCCAAATTGTATCGTTAGGCGCTTCACCACTCTTGAAATCTCCTACTACGCTTGAGGGAGTAACCAATTTGATTGATAGCTCTTCATCCACCACTATTCGCAAGGCAAATAATTGCAAGCATAGTTGCTAGAAAGCTGCTTATGACTACAAGTTGCTGTTGATAGGCATGTACCAATCAAAATCGTTGTTTCATACATGTCTTGTGAAAAGCGTGGACAATGCGCAAATTAGAATGTGCGTATGTGCGCATGAGAACCATAGTGATATCCCAAACAAACTGTAGTCTAATTTGCTATCATTTATAATTTGATATATTATAATTAATAAATTCAGAACTTTTGTGTTAGTAACAAATTTTTCATTTTTCAGTTATTTTGAGAACATGGAGAGATTAACATCAGAAAAATACAAGCCCAACACCCAAGATGTCTTGAGAGCTCGCGTGAGAACAACAGGGATCCTAGAAACGCACTTTAAAATCAGGGGCGTCATATTCAGGTATGTGTTTTTATTGTAGTACAGTCAACTCTGCCAAAGTAAAATTTGTCTAAGGAGGTGTTGTTCCAAAGGCGCAATTGATTGCAAGTTGCAGTTGATTGGAACGCACCAATCAAAATCATTATTTCATGCACGTCTTGTTAGAAGCGCAGGGAATAATTTTCCTGGTATCGCATCGCAATTTGCTATGCATTTTAGCAGCATTGCCATACAAAATATATATTATGTAGCAACTTTTTCACATAGAACTGTATAGTGAAGAGTATAGTGAAGAATTCAAAAAGTTTCCTCAAGCATTCTCCAGCCTAGGATCGGCCTATATTTTGGTATATCCGCACACTGGCCCAAATGTGGTATCAAACGCACCCCCTTGCATTTGAACTAGCTTTTGAGGTTGGAATTTCTCAAGAACCTGTTAGATATTCTTTAATTTCAGGAGAACATACTAGAATTTTTCATTTCCACCAAATTTCTAATGTACAAACTGCTTTTCAGGAAATAAGAAAAATCTCTCACAAGTTGAGATATTCTCCCTTGTTATAATGAATTCATTTTTAAAGCTGCATAATAATTTGTTAATTAAATCAATTTTACATATTATCAATGTACACTTAATTTTTTATGTTAACCGTAATATTTTATTATTAATTCAACAACTTTTCATCAGGTTATATGATGTCGGAGGTCAGAGGTCAGAGAGGAGGAAGTGGATCCAGTGCTTCGATGATGTCAAAGCATTACTCTTTGTTGCAGCGCTCAGTGGCTATGATATGGTTCTATTTGAAGATCCTGAGGTGGTAAGAGATACTATTCCTATTGTTTATTTCTTCATTCTTTGGTTATGATCCCAGCTTAGGTCACTAACCATTAAGTCAGTAACACATCAGCATTCACCAAATATTTTGTTGAATCCCTTACTGTTACAGTGGGAAGTAGCTTTTGTGAATCTCAAACCCTTTTAGCAAGATACCTTTTAATGCCCCCATCTTTCTGGTGGGATGCAAGTATTTATTAACAACGAAGTTACAAAATTATCCCCATCCCTTCTCTTTGGCTTTGTCCTAATACTTTAAAATCTCTGCTTGGACAAGGAAATGGCGGGAATGTTTACAGGGATAGGAAATTTCTGTGGGTGGGGCTAAGATGGTATTTGGACAAATAGCAGTAGAGAAGGGGTTAAGGCGGTTGAGACTGTGTTTTCATGAAATTCTCTTTGCTTATTGCGGGGTTATTACCCCCAAAATGAAATAAATCTCTCATATTTCTTTTATTTCCTCCAAGAATCGGTTGCAGGAGAGTCTGAGACTGTTTGAATCCATCTGCAATAATTGTTTCTTTCGTCAGACGACCATGATCCTCTTTCTCAACAAAGTGGATCTGTTCCAGTTTAAGATTCTCCACACCAATAGGCAACTTCAACAGTACTTTCCAGACTTTCAAGGTAAATAAAACTAAGGATAAGGGAAAATTTTCACGTTTTAAATTTTGTTTATACACACAATATCTATATTTTCATGCATGAAGTATCTTTGAACAACTAATTGAACCATGAACCGGAGTAAATAATAGCTGTCAATATCCTAAAACATTAAAATTGTGTGCCAATCATAAGATTTATGTTTAGTTTTTCATATTTCAAATAAGGATTTAATTCATTTGCTAAGAACAAAAACTCACAATTTATGTAGCATTATTGCAGTGTCAGCAGAGACACATTAGTGTGACACTTTTCACTTTTTGTCACTTTTTTAGATACTTGGCAAGTATTTTTCTCCTACTGGACTGGCCACTCCATTTTTTCAATTTTGTTTATTCTGATTGTGTCTTTAGGCCCTGATTATGACATAGACGCTGCAGCCAAGTACATCCAGAGACGCTTCCAGCAGTGCAATCGTAACCCCAAGAAAGAGGTGTATCCCCACTTCACCACTGCAACGGACACAAACAATATGGAAGTGGTCTTTCAGGTAGTGACCAATACAATTGTGAAGGACAATCTTGAGGCTGCAGCCCTCATGTGACATTGATACTGAACTGGGCTCCCCAAGGATTCATGCTGTCCCCACTATTCCTTTCTTCTCAACAGGCAGATTATTCCTCCTTTACCATGGCAACGGACATCAACAACATGGGGATGGTCTTTCAGATAGCGACTAATACAATTGTGAAGGACAATCTTGAGGCAGCGGCCCTCTTGTGATGTAGGCACTTAGCTGGGGTTCCACAAGAATGCATTCTGTCCCCATTACTCCTGTCACTTTATTATGACCCCTTCACTCTGGAAACGGACAGCAACAACATGTTTACCAATAGAAATCAATTTAGGATTCCGCAATGATACACTTTTTAGCTCGAGATGCAGTTTACTCACACTTTATCTCTGTGAAGTGGTCTTTCAGGTAGTATCTAATACAGTTGTCAAAAGTCTACAGCTCTGTGACGCTATTACATTTCACTGTTGTCAGCGACCGCCAGCTGGGAGTCCTCAGGGATACATGTTTTCTCCACTGTTGCATCAAACTCCAGAAAGCGATATATCCATGCTTCACAACTATTGGTACACCACTAACAAGTTTGTGGTGTCTCGGTACTAATCAATACTTTTGTGGAGGAAAGTCCTGAAGCCCTTTGTGACACCATCTCATAACCATATTGTCAGTTGGGCAATTCCATGAAAGTGTCATGTCTGGTACGCCAATTTCCTAAAAACTATTCATTGAAATTGAAATTTTAATGAATTTTAATGAATGGTTTTTAAGAAATTGATGTAATAGACGTGACACTTTTGTGGAATTGCCCAGACAAGTGTAGTTTATGCTGGGTCCATCAAGGATGCATGTTGTCTCCATCACCATGGAAATGTCAAGCCTCTAATTTACCAATGTGCCTGTCACTTATCGACTTCAGACCTCCAGAATGTGGTTCTCATAGGAAGTGTAATATACCTTAATCCTGATGCATCAAATGCATTGACAATTTTGTAAGGCTTTGTCATGGGCTGCATCTCATTATATGGAGTGAGAACTAAAGTGACTTCCATTGACTTTCTATCAAATACACTTGTGGGGTGTTGCTCAGAATCAACTGCAGATCAACTGCAACTTTGCAAAATCTAACGCGCATTTTCATTCGCGCACGGTATGCGCATTTAACAAGACGCGCATGAAACAATGATTTTGATTGGCGCGTTCCGATCAACTGCAACTTGCGATCAATTGCAAGTTTTGAGCAACACCCCCTTGGATGCATAGACCTCAAATGCAGATGTATGAAAACCATGTATATTAATGCAAATTCATGGTGTTGCTAGAAAGTTATGATCGATTGCAAGTTGCAGTTACATGTACATAAATAAAAATTCCTTCTTGTGATTCTGTGCAAATGAAAGAACTCTTTTCATTCACAATTGATTTGTAGTTGTTTTACAATCAATTGCAACTTATCTAGAAACATCCTCATAGTCAATGTGAGACCCATTGATTTTCAACTGCCAATTCAGAAGCTGCTCATTCTTTTTTTTATACCAAGAAACAAGAGTGCCATTTCTATATCAGCAACCATGATTCGTGCCAGTACTACTAAAAGAAAATCATGTAGTCATCCATGTCCAATATTACTGGATCTTTTTTTACTACTTTAGCAGGGTAATCTTTTCTTACTACTCGTTTGTATTCTAGAGATGCCAAATTTGATCGTGAGTTTCTATCTGAGCTAATTGATTGATTGATTGAGAGGATGTTCAATGGTTCTTTATGTGATAGCGATTGACAATAAGCTGCCAAGTGCTCTCATTGTATAATTAGCGGAAGTAATTCAACTGGTAATATTCATGCAGACGATTTGCCATATTGAAGTTCACTTCAATTTTTTACTTTCATTATTGATATAAGATAAATGCTTTTGTGAAACTATATATATCATGAGCTGATGAAGAAATAGATTCTGTAACCATTGAATTCCTTCTTTTTCTTAAACTTAAATATAATTAATAATTAAAAATAATTGGCAAATGGATGTATCCTAATTCCAAGTTCTGTCCATGTTCTTTCAATTGCAACCATGATTTATTAGCTTCAATATTTGTAGCATTGATGATTTTATATTTCATACCAGAGAGAAAGCCTCAAGGGAGTATGATTGGAAATTACACTCTTCCAGAGATGCCTACCGTTCCTAAATATGCATGAGGCATGTTGTCAGGAGGTTACCAATGCCAATGCATGACTGAGAGTGTTTATATTATGGAGGATGCTTACTTGGTGGAATCAGTAAAGGGGATCTGGCTAGGCTACAACGTTTGCAAAATAGGTCTGCTCGAATCATATTTCAACAACCTAAGTATTGTCATGTCACTCCCTTACTTCATGAACTTCACTGGCTTCCCGTTTCCAAAAGAATACAATACCGCACAATCGTTCAAACTTATAAATCACTGTCTACGACAATTCCTCATTATATCTCCTCACTCTTTCAACAGCAGAAAACGTTATATTCTCTCCGTTCCACCTGTGCCCCTTCCTTTTAAGATTCCGAAGTCTAAAAAACAGACCGGTTTCAACTCTTTTCAGTCCCTGGCCCCACGACTCTGGAATAGTCTCCCCGCATCTCTCCGTAATACCAAATCACTCAACCTTTTCAAGAAACACCTCAAAACCCATCTTTATAATTCCTAATGTAGCTAAATATATGTCTTTTAAGCCGTGCTTTGTATCCTCTGGAAAAAGCGCTATATAAATTCAATTATTATTATTATTATTATTATTGAAGTATTTGCTCTCACTTTTGGTCAGTGTTTGATATTCGCATGTTAATTTTGACCTCATGCATACAGCGTAACGGTTGGCATCTCTGCGTTGTGACAAATGTGATTTTGTCGATTTTCTCTCTTTTTGCCATTCATGGAATGTATTCAAATGGTAACGGTGATATGTCTGTAAATATTTGTTCCATCTTGATTGTTTTTCATGATTGAATTATTTATTAGAAGTTTAGAGAGGCACTAACTTTGCAAAGAAGAGTTGGGTTTCCTCCAACGTACCCTGGAAAGCGACCGGATGGTACACATCATTTTAATCTGTCGTTTATAACTTCCCCTCTTTATTTTTGAGCGGAAATAGACTCCACACAAAAACCGCATACCAATAGACTAATTGCTTAATTTGAACCGTATAGATCTTTTTCTCTTTTTTTTTCTTTATTCTATGTTAAAATTAGTGCCTCTCTGAATGATTTTGTTGTGTGATATTTTTTTAATGATTTCTTTGTGTGTGTGTGTGTGTCACAAACTTGCAACCTAGGTGATCAAGTGCTTTTTAAAATTGTTGCCAAAGTTCTTGCGTTTCATTCATATTTGCAATGCAGGGGGGGGGCAAAGGTCACAATGAAGGTTAAATGAAATGGAATGGAAATTTTGAAATCTCGAGGGCTACTCTTGCCTTAAAAAAATTAATGCTAGTTGTAATAGTTTTGAAATGATTGAGGTCAATTTGTTTACATATATGTACTTGCAGTACAAGTTTGTGTACATAATTTATTGAATAATTATTGACAAAACCAACACCTCCATAATTTGTGTTTTGTCAATTTTTCTTTTTTGTTGTATTTTCAATGATGATAGTTATTTTTGCTTTCACATTTCAATACCTTTGTGTGATGCACATATTTTAAATATTTTTTTTTCATTTTTTTTTAAAAATACTTGTAAAAAGCCATTCTTATTTTGAATTTCAAAATTCTATTCGTCAGACATTTTCTCTCACACTTTTTCAGATATTTCTTTCATATTTTACATTTAACTTCATTTCCCCCATATTTGTGATCTTTCTTTGTATTCTTAATAATGGCTTACTGTACTGAGGGCACATACAGGTGTATCTGTAAATATCTTGTTTTACCAAATATTTCTGGAATACAAATAGTTTGTATTGTTTAAATTAGTCATAATGATTGTACTGTACATATTGCTTTATCCCCAGTAAACAGGATAGAAAATTGAAGTGCCTTGTTAAAAAGCCATCCTTTATTATGGTAATAAATCAGTGAAGAATTCCAGTTTTTAATTGAAATTATTCATTTCATTCAAATTTCACTTTCACTTATCAGATGGTTTCAGCAAGAAAGGATACAAATTTAAGTTTTTGGATTAAACTGCAGTTCAGAATTGTGTTAATGTTTATGTATTCAAAATTGCAAGCACCCCTCCCTTGCTACAGAAGGATTCTGTTAGTTGAAGTGTCCATCCCTATTTTGATATTTTTCATGAATTTAAAAATAAGTGATAGTGTAGTTTGCAGTTTTAACTATCAATGTCCCCCTGAAATTTGTGTTGTGCAATTGTAGTAAAAGAATTGAAGGAAATTCTGATCTGAAAATACTTGGGAAACCCAGACCTGAATTATGACATCCATTCCTTTATATACTGTTTATATGTACAAGTAACTTCAGATGTTTAGTTAATATTTATTTTATAATATAGCTCCATTGACTTAATGTTCAAATTGATAATACATTTTTTCCTTTAAAATATGATGTCTCTATTTTAAGTGTTAATTTCCAATACTTTGGAATGTTCCAAAACACAAGTGTAATTTGTGCCACATATTTTATTGAACATACATCATAATCCCCAATTATTTTAAGCCATATAAATGTAATGTATGTCTATTAATTTAGGCATCTTAATCTTTTTCAAATGTGAAACATGTACTTGAATCTATCACGATAGATTTTGATAATACACCTTTAGATATGTATTATACACGTAAATAGACTTGCATACAGAAAGTTATAGGGCTGCCAATTTGTCATGCATTGAAAGTTGGTCTCAAGTCAACGACTGTATGTATCCAATTTTGGCGGCTCATTCGTACATCTACTTAAGAGTTTAGACAATAAGTATTGATTTCAAACTTGCTTCCACGAGAAAGTGAATGTATTCACAGATGTATATATTTTTAAACACAATAGCTAAATATAATAACTAGGTAATATATTAGGTAACCAACAGTATTATGAAAGTATTGCCATACATTTGTAGATAATGTAGTCCGAAAGATAGGTTTGTATGCATTGCGTAATGCAGGAAGAAAATGTTGTTTTGTAAATGTAAATATGCCATAGTTGTTTACGTTTTTATGTAATACATGTAAAGCTTGTTGTGCAATTTGTTTTTTGATGTGAAAGGGAAATAGCTGATTTTTTTGTGCTGATGTTTTGTACATACTTTTTGGTAATTTATTCAGGTTAAATGATGGAGAGGTGTAGATCTTTGTGCCAATGCAAGGCACAAGATGTCTTTTAATATTCTGAGAAACATTCCATGACATTTAATAATGATGTCTATGATGATGATCTTGTAAATCCAGAAAAAAATCACGATATGAAACTTTTGTGTAAAGGGATCGATTTTCAATACTATTGTGCATATACGTCACACCCTGTATTCAAATTTTACAATTTGCACAATTTAAAGTTGCACTGTCTCAGCCTCGAGAGGGCCTATGAATTTATGCTGCATACTTTACTCTGGCAAGTATAACAATTTGCATTGCCGATTCACATTGTAATTTTGACAAGCTTTACATCAAAGCAAGTGATATCTCGCACTATACATGTTTGATTGAATTGATTGTTATGAGATGAGTTGCTTTTGTAGTACCATCGGTGAAGTATCATGTACATTTTAACAACGTGATTCATTGATTATTAGAGGCTCATTCATGTACAGGTACTAATAGTGATTTATGGCTTCACTATGTTCTGATCACAAAATCTTAAATTGCCAAAGAACGNAAAATCTTAAATTGCCAAGGAACGTGAAATAATATTTCCATGAAGATGGCTCGTAATGTGTAGGAATATCTGATGAAAATAAAGGTTGTCATCTTTTATTTTGACCTTATGATGACAGTACAGTCAAACCTCGTTATAACAAGGTCCACGGGACCAGGTAAATTATCTCTTTATATCGAAACCTTGTTATATCAGGTCCAAAACACAATAAATTTCAAAGAGATGGGTCCAGGAAAACTACCTTCTTGTAACCAGATCTCGTTATATCAGAGGGGTGTTTCATCAATATTTGTCACAGTGACAAGGAGTCATGTTCCAACAGTTCCCATAGCAACTGTCAGCGATGGTGCTTTTCATCCAATCACAATCAAGGAATTTGTCAGCGCTGACTGATTGTCTCTGCGACAAATCTTGATGAAACACCCCCCAGTGCTCTTTATAACAAGGTTGGACTGTACTTGTCTTAACACTGTGATGTGAATGGTTTGAATATGCACATAGTTACTTTTTCATTGTTATTGTTCACTAGAATCACACCCGTTTTATCCAACGTGGACCTGCCACGGCAAAACCCAACCATTCTCAGTATACCTACTTTTGTTGCAGGACATTATTGTCATGAAATTCGGACTCTAGTATATGTCTGCTATGGCCAGAAGATCAGAAAGACAGCTTTTGCCATTCTGTTGTTGTTATGGTTGGGGGTGAAAATTGCACAAAATTGTGAACTTACATACTATACAACAAAAGTAGGTTTGCTGAGATGTGCCATGTTCTACTGTAGCAGGTTCTGAATATTGTTACCCTTTTATTTTTTATCCGTTTTGAGCTTTGTACAATAATACATACATGTACATATTATTGTTTGTGTCACAAATATGGCAAAGCATTTGTGTTATAATAATTTTGGCATTAGCACTGTATACATGTATGTGAATCAACCAGTAGCAGAAATGCCAATCATTCGGAAGATGCATGATGTGTTTTTTTATTTTTATCAAGGTTTTCATCGATTGAAAAGTTGAGTTGTTATTGTTGTTCAGCTTGTGCATTAGTCACATTTTAATTTCTAACCTGTATGTGTGACTGTTACGTAATATGCATGGGAATCCATGGCAACAATAGACATACACTCAGCTATTCACTTCGGATGTAAACAAACAAAAATTAACATAAACATAAAAGTCATCAATGTTCCAGAATGGTTGGCAATTCTGCGATTGAGTAATCACTGTGAACAAAAGGGACAAAGAAATTAGACAAAGTAAACAACTCTCACTCAGGCCTTCACAATAATTTCGCACAAATGAAATAAGCTTCTCTGCAGAATAAGAGGGAAGAAAATTTATTGTAGGTGCCTCTAGCTAAAGGTGTGGTCACACCGGCCCCGAGCGGAGCTGTAGCGGTCCTTTAGCGTACACTGTAGTCTGCAAGTACAGACCCTAAGTTTCTGTGTGAGCATGACAGAGTATGCAACCTTTCACTATGTGACACAATGCTGTGACAGTGTGTGATGTAGTCACACAATGCTGCATACCCTGTATCACGCTCTGCACAAGCACACACTGAAACACTAAGGTCTCTCTTTTCAGACTAAAACCCTACTGCTAAAGGACCGCTACAGCTCCGTTCGGCCGGTGTGACCACACCTTTATGGAAGTTGTTTACTTTGTCAAATTGTTTTGCATTTTATGCTTACAGTGAATCTGAAATGCTTTTGTCTACCACAAAGTGTGAAAAAATGAATCTCAAATAAAAAATGACATAAAATGAAACACGTTTTATGTCATAAAACAAAACCATTTATTCAAATATCCCACTCATTTGTTTACTAAATATTTATTGCTCTGGATAGGGTAAATTCACCAAAAATACAAAGTCAATCATGTGCAATGAAAACAAATGTCACAAAAAATTAGTCATGATAGAATAAAACAATATACTAACTAATAAGCAGGTAGCACTAGCATAAAATGATATGGAATATTAATCATAAGTATTATGAACCCTCAGGGTAGTGTTTCATAATGCTGTTCGTAGAGGTACCCACGACTATGCGAATGACTGGTGACCTCTTTTTGCACCCAAGTCACCGAGTTGGCACCCGAGTAAGGGTCAGCAGTCGTGCGAAATTCTACAGCTTTATGAAACACAACTCCGCTACACATTTTTATCTAAACATAACTCTGCCCAAGTGGAATATCTGGGGCCCACAAAGATCTGTTAAATTTGACAGAAATAATAATTTTAATTGTTCTTCTTAGACACGTATAGAGATTCCACAAAGAGTAGTTGAAATAAACAATTTTATGAGGTTTATGATGTAGATTGAGATTAGGCAAATAAATGTTTGGTTGCCGTAAACCCACTGGCCCTTTGAAAATGGCCCAAGAACTTTAAAAAGAAACATACATGAAATACAACCTTAAAAGTCACTTTCAGATGTTCTTTGGCTTTTTCATTACCTTCTGCCTTATATTTCACATGAAATGCGATTCTCAAATATAATTTTTTTTTAATTCTAGCTTAACGACCTTATTTTCCAAAAATGCATTTAAGGGCAACCAAACAATTTTTAGGGGGCCTTAGCAATCAATTAAATAAAACAGGGGACTTTGTGTGGCCCCCAGTCAAACATTCCTACATCAGAGAATGTATCAATCTTTGACCTTGGACAAAAAAAATATTGGTTAAACCGATAAAATATAGTTTAGGACTCTCGCCTTTTTTCCTGCATATTGCAAATTCAAAATTTTGTCAAGTTTAAAGCAAATAGAAAAATCTTTTCTAAGCAAATCACAATGATATCAGCAGTACATGAATGGCAAATTCTAAAATTGTAAACAGTAAGAAAGTTCATTGCTTACAAAACTTGAAACATATACGAATAGTTAATTGAAGGAAAAGGTATAGAATAATATGGAAATATAAGCAAAGAAAACAGATGCATGCCTAAATTAGTTCTCTATCTTTGTTATTGAACAATGATTGGATCTTCATACACATAACTGTCGGAAACGTTCATAAAATAACCACCTACACATAACATCTGCTACACATTATCTTGGCATATTTATGGGGGGTACATTTACATGACATAGTTCTATGTGGAAGGGATCCATTCAACAATAGGTAATGTACATGAAATATACTCCATCAAATTAACATACTTTACTGATTATGACATTATCCTTTAAGAAAACTCATGGCTGACTAACAAAAGTTACGACTCCACATTCTCTACCAGTTGTCAGTGTAGAACAGAAAAAGGAAGGTGCTTTGGGTATGTCCAGTATGTCCAGTACATGTATATGTTGTCATTGCCTAGCACATTAAGTTGACAAAAAGAATGTCAGAACTCAAATTTCTAGAAAAATTATATTATTTTGTTATTTTCTATCAAGCAAATTTCGTCATTGCTTATGAAAAATTTGTTCAACAAATCAGCAGATTTGCTAGTCAAAAAAGAAAATGAAAAGTACAATCATCAGAATAATGCTCATTAATCAGTGCTTTAATGAATGAATTTTTGGTATTGAAGCAAAAAATAGGTATTTCATCCAAACCTCAAACTTGCTGTAATCTGAATTATGGTATGTTTTTCTACTTGTTGAGCCAAATATAGCTCAATACAGCTCCAAGAAAATGCCGTTGATATTCAAACCGGGGCCTGTAACATAGAAGATGCAATTAAACTTACAATAAATATTTTTCGCAAGTCTATGGCAAAATGTGTACCAAAGAGATGCAATTAATTGCAAGATTAATTGCATCTCTTTTATGTTACAGGCCCTGTCTTATTTCTCTAGATATCCATCATAAAAACAGATAAGATTGCATTTAATGGCAAACCAACTGAAATTTGAAAGGGGCATTCTCATTGGCTCAGGTTCTGTGCTTTGAGGAAATGTCCATTCCACAACAATTTTGATTGGCTAGTATCAATCAAGTACTACAACATTTCAGCAGCACCTAAAACACCTTTCCAATTCTGTACTGACGACTGGTACCGGCTAATTCCCTATCGCACCGGGGTTAACAGACATTCAATAAATCTCTTACAATAATATCCAAACTGAAACAACAATAAATACCCGCTGCCTTATATAAACTGTGACCATAATATTTCAAACATTCTATCTTATATAAGGGATCGGATCAACTCAAAAGTCTAAAAAGTTGTCAACATCATCTAACTACTTTTCTGAATTCAGAAGGGAATAAAATACTACTAGATATTAAACCAAATCTTACTTTGTATATCTATAACTAGCAACAAAAGGGGGAAAAGACACATTTTCATATACAGCTCTATGAGAAATACGCTTACATGAAGTTTCTCTCACAATTAGGGATGGAATCAAATATAATATTGTGTACCCGATCATATCTCTAGCAAGAATCAATGAATACACAAAAATCTAATCACCTTCAATATCTCTCGAACAAAACAAACACCCTTTCTTGGGTACCATGTATCAAATACTATACATTCTCTTTTGTAATTTTTTTTTCTTCTTTTCTGTTTTGGTATTTTTTTTCTAATGTCTTTTAATTTCATTGAAAGGGTACAATTTTGTCGTACTGTACATGCCTAACTTTATAAATCCTCTGCATACCATGTACATTTCATATACATCACACTCTGTTATAATGCTTTATACCTTTTCACAATATATATATTTCAACTTTAACACATATCTTTTAATCTCTCTCCATGAATATACAACCACTCATTTTTTTCCCAGCTGAAATATTGTGGAATGTTGTAGCAATTTGTAAAGCTTTCATATGGCCAAAAGGCCTTGCTATTACAACATAAACATAGACCATTATTTCAAATCCTTCTGCTTCGTAATAATATCTAGGAGGGTCATTGTTATTCTAGTATTAATCACTAAAATTCAATTCAATTGCTGGAAAGAGTAACAAAAAATATCCTTGCTAATATGAATCCAGCCCTGATACCACGTTCCAGAAAACGACATGCAAATTATGAAAATGTTTTTTTGTGGGGGAGGGGGGTAGGGATTGTGATATTATTTGAGAAGTGGTAAACATATCAATAAGTATCAAGCATAAAATCACACTTGTGGAAAAATAGAATGTTATTCCCTTGAATTCACTCCACATTGACTCAAGGAAAATAAGTGTAATGTCTTTTATTCTAATCATTAAATAGTATTTGGAATAAAGAATGTGTACTACTAACTGTACTTCATGCCAGAGCAGTACGAAATATTCAATTGCTGCAAACATTCAACACAAGAGGGCGCTCAACCAATTCCTTCTAAAGTCCCATGGAGTAGTATACTAGACTGCTTCCCTTATCTAGAAAATTCTGTTGAAAGTCCATCCACTACACCAATTTTGACATCACAATGTACTATACCAATGGTCCCTGTCTCAAAAAAAAAGGAAATCATAATGTTTTGCTACAGTTATCAAGAAATTTACCTATTCCCAAGATTTCTTTCTAGAAGTATATAGATGAAAGAATATAAAGTTTGCATAATTTTGTCTTATTCCATTGTGCAAAATGCCTGAATTAAAAAAGATTACAAAGTATGCACCATTTAGTTTAGTAATGCATTCAACATGTGTACAGTACATGCAAAACACACATAGACATGGATAATAATGTACAAAGAGTGATGTTAACAAAGAGAAGTACATTTGAAACTTATTCAACTCATGATCTATAAATCATACAAATTCTTATATTCAAGGCAGGTTGCAAGTGAAATGAAAAAAAAATGGTAATTAAATTGACTTGTTATAAATCCTTATTATCAAGAAGATCACATTTTATATCTCTGAATAAAACTACAGCAGCATGCCTGATTAAATGTATATAGTAGGCATTCCACAATGTCCATAATTGTCCATTTTTCAAATATTTACATATTTGTAAGACATCTAGTTGACCTAAAAATTTCAGTTTTGGGGAGGAAAAAAAATCCTGATAGACAAATAAAATTGACAATCTCTTTCAATTCAATATGTTTTCTGTTCGATAGGCTTACACAAGATCTGATTACGCAAAGTCAACTCATGTATCGATCAACAGTTTGGAGAAATTCTGATGAACACACATGCACATGTATGATGTTTTTTCATGAAAGAGCAACTTATTTGGGGATTTTAAAACAACATTCCATGGGTTACCCTAGCTATAAATGTACAGAATGAAGACCTTTGAAAAAGGGAACATATTAGCTCTTTTCAGCTAATGCACTGGTTAATTGCTTGACCTAAATATGGATCGGACACAAAAAGCCAACCAGGACTCCACTCACTCTCTATTGACCCTTTCAGCATAAATGAACATTTAACCCATATAGTCGTATATATGACATCAATTGCAGCATTACAGCAGCGTTAAAAAATGGATGAATACACTTAAGATTTTAAATTGAATAGAGGTTGATTGATTGGTGTAATGTCTGCCCAGAATAGGACCGAATAATTAGGCGAGAGGGAAAAGGAGAGTGAGATAGACAGAGAGAAAAGGGAGAAGAAGAGTTAAAATGGTATAGATAACTTCAGGTATGACGATTTACACATATGATTTTGTTGTATATATTTTCTGATGGAACAATTTATTAAAGAAAAATGGAAATATTCTTTATTCCGTAACGAGTGACAATAACTTCAGGTATATGATAAGTTATACACGATATGATTTTGTTGTATATATTTTATGGTGAAACAAATTTTTAAACAAACCCGGAAAAATTCTGAATGCAAAAACAGTACAGGTAACTCCAGATATGTGATAATTTACACATTATATGATTTTGTTGTTTATTCTATGATGGAACAACTTGTTATTAAAAGCAAAACAGGAAATATTCTTTGTTCTATTATTGATGATGGGAATATAAAAAAGTCTTCTTTCCATGATCAATGATCTATACTCATCATCATTTCATACAGAGGACTTTTAATTGTAAGCCTAAATTAAATATTGTCCATTACACCTAACATCATTTTGCATTGCCTAAATGATAAACTCTGGATTTCACATACATTTTAATAGCACAAGGAAAGAGCCTTTTTAACACAAAGGCGGCAATAATGTTTAGAAGTACATCATTTCCCAAAATGATATATTTCAGAATTATTTTGATAAATACACAAACAGCAAAATAATATTTGCCATACAATTTCAAGCCTTTATTCTTGTTATCTTATTCTTATTAGGTCCCTTTAACCTTTCCAACATTAAAAATTATCACATGATATAATTTGATCCTTCAGTAAAATCAATCACAATCCAGAAATTCATTTCAAATGAAAACACAATTGTGCTGGTATTCTTTTCCAAATATATATTCTACATGTGGATTTGTCTACACTCATTGCTATCAAGCAATCGTATTCAGAATACAATGATCAAAGCGTATACAAATATCATGATACAACCCTTGCTCTATACCGTGCACATACGCTGCAAAGCGCGAGATGGTAATATTTCTGCTCCAAAACGAGACATTATCATCTGTACGACCTGAATATTACCACTTACTCGAGAGGGTCATTTTGATTATTATGGTAATAAGTATTTGAGGTCGTGAAATTTAGCAATCTACAATTAGGGTCGGTAGACGATTCAGTGGACAGATAAGTATCTTTATTGATGGAAAATTTGGGGAGATAAGTCTATAGTAGACAGAAGAAGCACCTAAAAAATGACTTGAAATTTGCTGGACGAAACGGTCGGTTTAATTTTGAAAGACAAAGTGATAGGTATTACGACAACAAGGCCACATGCGTATCCCATGATTAGTTGATAATGACGTAACAAGATGATCTGAAGCGAAGCGAGATGCGTCTGCTTAGAACATCTTTTTCAATGGTAGTCTGCAAGTATAGACCCAGTTTAGGCAGTTTATTTAGTGCATTTTGTTAGTCATGAGTCAAGTTTATGTCTGAGGGTACAGTCTAGCATGGACATTGATTTGTCAACAGATACTGTAATTTTCAACCCTATTCACATCTAGTCTGCAAATACAGACTCTTGGCTTCAGTTTTCCACAATGTGCATAGTGCACAATATCAAGAGTCTACTTTTGGTGAGAGAAGCAATGCAAAAGTAATGCAGTATGTGATGTCCATGTAGTCTGCTACTGCAGACTTTGTAGAATGCACTGCACATGCACAAAGCGATCACCAATGGTCTGTGCCTGCAGACTAGTTCATATCTGCAATATTAAACTCATTTGTAAATTTTGCATCGAAAATGTGACTTCCCAGTATGCTCATGGGAACGTTGGTTAAGTATTCTTCAAGAGCAGTTTGGTAAACTAGTCGAGTTGAAACCACTTTTCAACATTACCTGTAAATCAGAACAGGGTCATAGTCGCTATGCTAGAGTTCAAACAAGATAGTATAAATCTGACTAGCATGCAGCACTAAATATCCTGCCAATTAAATTGGGTCTGTGCCTGTAGACTACAACCTGATTGCATTTCAATTTACGGCAGGGCACGGAGGGGTAATAACAAAACCTCTCTTCGCCCTCGTCAAATGCCTTCACTGCAGCAACGCTCTCGCAAGGCATGATGAAGTAGTCTGGTTATAAGTTATATAACATACATGTACACCTCGCTATACAATCAACACAGCCTTACCACTATTAAGGGAAGGGACACCACTTTAATAATTCACTGTAAGGCAACAAAAAATTGTTTGGTTACCCTCGATAGACCAACCATCTGAAAACGAACCGACCTGAACTTCTCAACCAAATTTTTGAAAAATTATAGAAAAGGATATGAAATTCAACGTTTAATAATTCTATTTAATGTTCTTTGGCTTTTCACTCTCTTCTAAAGTGTTATTCAACATATTTTTTTTCCAAAAAATAGAAAAAAACTGCAAATGTCTGACACATTTTTTTTTTTCAAAATTAGCATTCTGGGCCAACCAAACAATTTCCTTTTGCCCACACATCATCATACTAAATGATAAACAAGACACACATTTAAACAAACTTTGTTGTTTGCAACACATTGACACAAGAGGATAATCAAATTTCAATTTAAATACACTCTATGATGAAACTCATCCTTAATCATATATTCCATTCTATAATCATTTAAACCTCCCATAAATGATTTCTTTCTCTGTCCGACCAACAACTTCTCCTTTTTGGATTCTCCTAACCAACACTTGTTGGAATCATGGAACACTTTACACTAACACTTCTACAGGAGGAAGGTAGACAATATATATCTATGCCAGTGATTGCGTTGGTACTCGCGTTATTTGTGAGGATAATCACTCGCATTGCTCGTTATTCATAAAGGATGCTATTCAGAGCGTTTTTCCATATATCCCAGAATACCTATGCATCAGGTGGTCACTAGTCGTAGCCAATGAAAGATTAACGTAGAACTTTATAGATAAATGTTCGTATTTCAATTTGCCTAACATAGCATCCACACACAGTAAAAACTGTCTACGGGTACCAGAAAAAGATGCAAAGACTGGTGACCACTACAGACCAGCTCCCGAACACACATTTTCATCTGGAGAAACCAATTTAGGTAGCCACTATAGGCAGGTGGTCACTGCAGACAGGTGGCCACTAAGACTGTACATGTACATATAATTGGGAGGGGTGCAAAAGAGGGGGTAAAATGGGGTGAGAATAGGGACATTATGAATAGCAAACTTTATGAATAACGAGCCACAAGGGGTAGTGAGAGAGTCCCCAACTGCATCACTGGATGTATAATATCGCTTCTAAGCTCCTCTCAAAATCGAGGGCTCATCTTCGTGTCACCCAGCCGCTAGTACGCCGGAGACTGGTACTGAGGTTGCGAGGGCGGTGCCGATAAGCCTGGATCTGTCTTGGTGCCACCGGTGGTATCAAACGGAGGCTGCTGGTACGAATCGTTGCCAACGCTGGTGGCCGTTGTCCCGGGGTAAGGGGTGGGTTGGGCGCTGGGCTCGAAGCTAGGAGCAAAGGCAGATTGGGAGCCCTGCCTGAACTTCATGAATGCCAGCACGCTAAGAAGTGCCTGTACAAGAAAGGAAAGAATAAAAGAAAACAAAAATTAATACGTTGCTGAGTTTACTATTATTTAAGCAAATTGTATGCATTCTTTATACACAAGGTTGAACTTGGCAACCCAAAAGCTTGTTTAATGCTTCCCGACATAGCAACAAGTAATATGTGCCAACTGGATTCCAAGTATTGTAGTTCAATTCAGGTCTCTTGATGCCAACACATTTCAACAAACGATATTCCTTGGGAAGAAACATGCAAAAATTTAACTGGCCTTTTGTTATGAAAGAGTGAGGGAAGCAGCAATTTATGATTCACATTTGTTTTACTAAAAACAGTAACTGATTCTTGAAATAAAACTGGAATAAATTAATAGCATGAAATAGGTTGATCTAATAAACACAAAATTTGAAGTCACACTTTCTTGCAGGCTGAAGGACCTCTATCAATTGCTCCAACTGATTGTAGAATAGCATTTTTACTATAAAAAGTAACGGGTATATTGCTTTTATGATTATGTGATTTTTCAAATTTTTCTCTAATAAAATCAAAGCTTCATCTGATGTTGTCCTTGACATTCTGGCTAGGGATGACCATTATGATATTTCATCATCGTACAATTGATCGACAATATGAACAATAAAAATGGTTATCCATAAACAAAAATGAGTCAGTGTTTCATACTACATGTATATTTGACAATAGTTCCACAAACAAGCTCGATATTTATTGTTCACTTTTTT